>PVIJ01003348.1:0-137491 GCA_004024925.1 Scalopus aquaticus | reverse complement strand
CACCTTGGGTGTGGGCACCAGAAGGCAATTTTTTACTAGCGCCCAGACTGCCAGTGTGGATGGACTTACATCCTCTTTTTCATTAAGAGTCTGTCCCAGGTGTTCCCACTGCGGGATGTTTAGTAGTCCCTCTTCTATGAACCAAGGAGCGCGCTTCTCCATGTCTCTAAGGAAGTCACGGACTGCCGCCGACTTGAGCGGAGTACCGTTCGCCTTTAATAACTCTTGTAAAGCTACTTCTACTTTCAGTTTTGTCAACGTTGATCCCATTATTATTGGCACAGTTTTGTCGTCTCGCGACCGTCTAGATTGTCCTTACGGAACCTCCCCTGCTCTTTGGCAGTAAAATAAAAGTAAAACTTGTCCGCTGTTGCGGAGCCTCCCCTGCTCTATTAGGCAGCCTGCTCTTAGGCAGAATATGAGTACTCTTACCTTGGATTGTTACCTCGGTTCCGCAGGTTTTCATTCCCGGGTTTCGGCACCAGCTGTCGCGCGCTTGCTCCCGTCCGGCAGGAACAGACACGACTCCGAGGTAATCTTCAAGAAGCTTCTTCTTTATTGCGTATATCAGACATGTATATATATGTATGCTGAACCAATGAGAAGAAAGCGGAACCTTTTCTAGGCCAATCAGTGGGCTGATCACGCGTGCACCGCTCGGATAGGCGCCTATCACGTGGTGAGCACGCGTCCGCCATGTTCTTGTTTACTGGTTGCCGGACCTACTTCCTCATACAGCGGGCGCCATGTTATGGGTGCGGCCGCTCCCCACACTGTCCCATTTTATGGATAAAGAAACAAATGCCCAAATACAAATGATGTTTTTAAGGTGACAAACTGGAAGTAACAGAGATGAGATTTTGTTTAAATTTTTTGCTTCTCTTAAAAACATTCTCTAAGTACATTCAAAGCAACATTTCTATACAAGAGATACTCAACTATGTAAAACTAACTTTTAGTCTAAATTTTTTTTGGGGTGGAGGTACTAATAGTGATACAGGGCAACAAGAGGCACTAAAACTGGCCAAGGACACTGCCCAAATAGTTCACTGGTCACTGTCTGAGTTCTATATCCATGCACACACTTGCAAGACTACTCAGGCTCAGGGAAAAACAATGGGATTTATTTACCAAACCAGGGAAAAACAGAGCTACTGAGGCCAAAAAATGGCCATTTACCTCACCTCAAACAATGTCCAGTTTTTTTAAGTCTCAAAAAACAAGCAGCTAAGATGGTGTCTTCCCTCCACTGAAGACACAGAGCTCCTCTCCAGAAAAATAGGCCACGTGCCCAAGATGGTGTTTTCCTCCCTCTACAGACACATGGCAACCAGACTATAAGCCAGGTTCCAACTCACAAGGACAAAGAAAAAGACATAACAGTAAATGATCCTGAAGCTGCCAAAATGCTTGAATGCAGCACCAGACAAGCTACACTCAAAACAACAGCTTCAGCAGACAAATGGCCAAATGGCTGCACTCACGCATTTTAGCAAGGTGCCCAGCTCTAGCTCTGTGTCTTTGCCTTCTTTTCTTGGCTATAACAGTAGCAATAACAGGGACAGTTTTACTCACTTGGATACTTGGGAAGTCTTCAAACTTTCCTCTTGAAGATCAGTGTGGTGGGGGCAAAAGTTGCTGACCCTGAAGTCATTAAAGATACAAAAACACTGAATCCAGAACTCTGAATCCTTGAGGCTGAATGCTCCCACAGCTCCTTCTGCCGTACTTTTTATTTTTTATTAGAGTCTCCATTCCAAACTGTGATACATTTTAGAATTTTCCCTGGGGCTTTCTATCCTCACCAGCAAGTCCCTCCAGGGGGCACCATCTGTAATGGACTTTGGCCTCAGCCACCAATTACAACAGGTATTCAAAAAATGTATTTATTTCTACTTCTACAAAAGCATACTAGCCTGATCCACTCATTGACTGAACTATATCAATGAAGAAATCTTGAAATATTGAAAGGATAGAATAAAATGAGGGCCTCCCTGGTGGCACAGCAGTTAAGCACTGAGCTGTGGAGCTGTCCGCAGCGGCAGCGACACTGGCCGGGGAGATTCCCACATGGCGCAGCAGACCTCTCCTGCCTCACCCGCTGCCTCCCTCAGCATTGTATTTCCGTCGGTCTGCCTGTTCTGCTCCCCACTCTGTCTCTGGTGAACCCTCTCGCCACCCCACACTTCTGGCCTGAAGCCCAGCTTGTATGCATAAATAAATAAATCTTTAAAAAAAAAAGAAATAAAATGAAGTTCTCATTGTCCCTTTTTTATTTAAATTATGATTACTTGTTTTGTCTAGATTTGCATACCAATATTTGTATGCACACATATTGTGAATAAGTTTGTGAGTCAGAAAACAATTAAAAAAGCATATCTATGTATATGTACATACAATGTCATCAAGGGAGCATTTATTTTGTAATATGGGTCATGACTGGGGTCCACAGTGCAGGGGCAGTACAAAGGTGTGCTAAGCCAAGGGCAGGGGATGAGAATTTTTATTCAAACAGGGATGTGTTAAAAGAGTTTGGGTCATGGGCCTCGCCGGTGGCGCAGAGGTTGAGCGCTGTGCTGTGGAGCTGTCGGCAGCGGCAATGCGAGTTCGATGCCTGGCTGGGGAGAATCCCACATGGTGCGGCAGACCTCTCCTGCCTCGCCTGCTTCTCCCCTCAGCAGTGTGCTTCTGATCTGCCTGTTACGCTCCCCACTCTGTCTCTGGTGAGCCGTCTCGCTGTCCCATGCCTCTGGCCTGTACCCCAGATTGTATGTAAAAAAAAAAAATAGTTTGGGTCATTTGTATTGAGACTTTTTGCATAGGTTCATAAGTTCATTTATAATCTTATGTTTGGTTGATAGGATCTTCAGACCATGGGGTTTTTTTCACAACAATCAGTAGATCAAAACTAAATCTGTTTATTTCATAAACAGAGAATTGTGGCGTCGGGCTGCCTCACCAGCTTATTCAGAAGTCTCAATTTGATATTCAGAGACAGTATAGAGCCTATTTTATGTTAAGTAAATTTATCTAAATGTCTGTTTGTCTATCTTTCAATTGATCAATCATCTATCTGTCATCATAGTTTCTGACAGGAAAAGCAAAAGAAATTTAACAACTAGTATACTAATATTATGACCTGTGCTATACAATTTTGAATAAAACCAATAACATTATTATGCAACTTTTAATTACCTACTATTTAAATTATTTTATAGTGGTTTCATCTCAAATTTATAAAACAAAAAATAATGATATGGTTGTATATTTTAAAATAGAAAATTCCCTATTATTTTATTCTTATACATTATACCATAATATTATTGTATTCTTATAATTGATTGGTAATTTTTCATTAATAAGTTACTCTATATGTTTGAACTTCACAAAAAGTCAATTGTTTGCAGTAAAAATGCTGATTTTAATGTCATGGAAATTATGAACTTTCTCATTAAAAATAAAATTTTTAGTAAAAAAAAGGTCTAAATTATAATTTTCACCATTACTGACAAGTGATTCTAAAACAAAAGCTCCTGCTGAGAAAATATACTCAAACCTATTCCAGAGTAAAGTGTGTCTGATTTCAAAACATTTCTTTAAGAAACAAACAGCAAATCAGTACTAAGTGGAAAGGGTATGCAAACAGAAGAGGAAAATGGAAACTCTTTTGTGTTCACAGGTGCCTCTAAAATCTTTGTTAAAAAGTTACACTAGAAATATGGTTATGATTTATTTCTATCAAAACAGCTACAACAATAACAATAAGCAGTGAAGTGAAAGCTTATGATGCCCCTCTCTCCCTGCCCCTCTCAAAGATTCCTCTTCAGGATTAAAAAGTTTATTTACCCAGTTACTGCTGAATGGTCAGCCTGCACCTCTATCCTAGGTGAGAAAGAATTGCCTAATCTAAGGTCAGTTTCCTTTCCCAGGGCAGCCTGGGTCTAATAACGAGTCAATGCAAGAGTATAAAGACAAAGTTCACTAGCTGTAACACAGGGTATCTGTGAAGACCAGCTTCAGATTTCCCTGTGGAATTATTTGAGACCATACTTAAAATTTTATAACAGTCCAACTTTCCTAAAGAATCTATTTCTCCAGAAATCTGACCAGAATCAAGATCTAAAAATTATTAAGTCCATATTATATGCTAGTATTTTTTTTTAAGAATTTACCTGTATTAGTTGATATTTTCTTCTCCACACAATTACTGTCTGATTTTTGAAATAAGAAAATTAAAGTGCAGGGATTTTAAATAACTGGCCTGTAGTTTGGGCACTCAAAGTCTGATTACAGTATGTATGTTCTTAAATACCAGACTTTACTAAATATGAGCCTGTGAAGTTTGTAACACTCCACCTATATCAATTCATTTGCATTTACTAATGCCATAGTGTTGAAATAAAAGGGTTGGCAAGATGGCTTTATAGCAAATGCACATTATGTAACAAAGTAAATATTAGGCACATCAAGGAAAGTATTCAATATTATGTCTCTGAAACAATCTTATATGTCCACATTCAAACAAATGAAAAAAAAAACTTTTAATATAATCAAATACCAATGTGGCTAGCAAAATTGGATGGAGGTTAGGGCTCAATAGGGAATCTTGAGGAAAGCTTCATTGACTAGAATAGAATTGATAATGTCTTTGAAGGATTAGTAAGATTTGAACAGAGAGTACAGAGACAGGAGGGATTTTTGATGTGGGAAATAATGTTGGCAAGTAGAAGTCGATTTTGGGGGATTTGGACTTTTTGCATGGTACTGCTTTCCAATGTTAGATGTAGAAGGAGAGTGAACATACTCACAGAAACACACATATATGCATGTACACCACACACTAAGAAAGACATCAACCAGTTAGACTAAAAGCACTTTAAGATGCACATTATCTGTCTCATGGAGGAAATGTATATGCTTATATGCTAGAGCACATACAGCAGTGATGACGTTGCTGCATAAAGAAAGTACCTGAATATAGCAAATATTTACAAATCCTTGCTATGTTTTTCTTTTTGTAATTCTTCTATAATGAATTATGTAGGCAGCGAATGCCTTAAGGAAAACACATGTCCCTTAAGTTTTCTTTATTTTTTAATTCATTTGATGTTTTGAACACTCAACATTGGCCTTTTTTGTGTATTAAAGCAATGATAAATTACAGTCTTAGAAATATATTTCACATTGTCAGACTCAACCCGCCCTCCCCCAGTGATAAGGGCCTGTGAAATTTCCAGGGAGATGAGTGACTTCGGAGAAAAGAGAAATTTATGCCACTGCTATGCAGAGGTGCCCGGCTGTGCCTCCGCAGCCCAGAAGCACGTGCAAGGAGCTGAGAAGGACCACCAGCTCCAAATGGAGTTGCCCACCCCTTTGGGGTATTTTCACCCTGCATAAAAACCCACCTCCCTATTTGCGGTGACGCGAGTTACATAGACCCCCGCCTGGGATCTGTGAACCTCGCCTGGGATTTGCTAATAAAGGCCTCAAATCTTACATTCCTCTCTGCTTCATTGCCTTTTTCTATCGCTCGACCTTACACCCATCATGTAAGTGATATTATATGTTGTGATATTGTGATACTGTATATTGTGATAAGTGATATTATATGTATCACTTATAAGTGAAATTATATATATGTATATATATATCCATTTCAAAATTTCACCAGTGTATGCTCTACTAATTTGTAAATTTTTATGTAACACTGTTGAATGTATGGAAACATACTTGGAAAAGCATGTCTGTTTTTTTCTTTCACAGAAAAAATTTCTAAATGAGTGTTAGTATAAGTTATAAACATGCCTTGTTTTTTTTTTTCCGGAATAATACTTTTTTGTGGTATTTAATATAAGGTAAATAAGATTAGGAAATCTGTATTGAGAAATATTTATTGGTCTATAATATAGTATTTTGCATGGTTAGACTGTAACATTCCCCACGCTAATTTGAACACGGGAAATTTAATCAAGTTTTTTTGTAGGTTGGTGTCCTGTGGGATACATGTTTTTTTATTCATGCTCTACTACTTGTGTGCTTTTCTATAACACATATAAATATTTTGTTTGTATGTATTTTGGATGGGGGTGGTTTGACTAATCTAGATACTTAAACCAACATATGCACACATACATTAAAAATGGATTATGCTTTAGCTTGCAATTAGCAATTAGTTCAATTTTCGTCATTAATTCATAATCAGTGATGGTTTTAGTCTTTGTTTTTACTGAATTGCAAAGAAATCACATATATTTTACATAGAGAACATCCAATAACATTCCATTCTTATTGCAGGTTAAGCAAGCAAGATTTAACAAGTTCTGGATGTAAATTTAGTCACACTAACATCTAAAATGTAGCATTCCCATTCTTCACACAAACTGTTCATACAGTTGTTTACAATCACCCTTCCCAACTTCTGGTCTTGCAAATGTCCTGTCTTTGGCTTTACCACACTAGTACCTTCTAAATCAGCAAGAAGGGGAACCTGAGTGTATTTTAATCACTTTTCCAAAGAAGTTTGAGAATAGAGACTTCAACCTATTCTAAGTATTCTGTTATATTCTGCTCTATTTTGGGAGGTAACAAGAGTAGTGAAAAAGCTATGTTGGGGCACCGTCAATTGGGTCAGGAAGAATAGTTTTCCTCTTTGGATTATTTCCAAACTGGTGTTGATTTTAGACCATGAGAGAGCAAGAGAAAATATGTAGTGAGAAGGAGGTACCCTTTTTGTGCTTGCTGTATCCTATTTCTCACTTCCTATTCAGCATGGCTGCAAATAGTGAAATAGAGCTTCTGAGTTCCTATGCCTGAGGCGTGTGACTTGAAGCAATATGCATTGGTTCCCCCTACAGTAATAATGACTTTTGTTCTTGTTTTGTGTTTTTTTTTTTAATTTTCATTATTACCCTCTGATATGTTGCCTACCACCTTTTATCCCATTTTGTTTTTACTTAATAGTAATTTTTCAAGTATGCACATATAGGGGAAGGAAGAAAAAGGATTAAAAGGAAATACATTTAATAAATAAGATCCATCACAGAACATCCCCCCTTAGCAATCATCTATACAAGAAATCCATCCAACCAACAAACAAAAAACCCAAGACTTAATCTGAATGCATGCCTTCAAGTCCCATGCACATTTTCAATTTTCACTTGTATGCATTTGATTTGTACGTTAAAAACATTATTCCTCATCTATAAACAAATACAAAGATCTTTTGATCTACTTCCATAGACTTAAACTAAGTTCATTAAAATAATGGATCCTATTGTTCTGAGACCTTTTATTTAAATCATCTATAGTGGTCTAAAACCTGCCCTTCAAAATGAACTGTTTTCTTTTTTGAAACCTGGATGTCAGCCACGGATACAATATAAGTTAATGCCAAGACAGATCGTTTAAGTGCGGTTATTAAGAAGACTATGATTGATGGAGTTTGTAGCTGGTAATGTGATTCCCCTTTGGCTGTGATTCCCCAGTGAACATCGGCAACAGATCAATATCTCATCTGCATGACATTACAGCCACTTTTGACAACAGCAGTGAAAAGACGTTAAAAATAAAAGAACATATTTGGCTGAGAATCACGATGGTTATTATGCTTTAAAATATAATTCAAATAAATAATTTATTAAAGAAAAAACTGATAAGGATTTTTTTATTGTTATAGTTTTTATTCAACTATTGAGCAGATTAATGCTTTTTTTCCCCCTCTTTCGCTGATTTCTTTTTCTATTTTAAACAAAATAGAACTTTAACATAAACAAACAGAAAATTGACAGTCTACACACTAAAAAGAAAGCAGAGCAGGTTTGACCAAACCTTTAACCTTTCCATCTAGATTGATTCAAAGAGTTTGAAGCATTAAGAAACTCTGTAGGCATATCATGCCTGTAGAAAATCTTTTCATAAGTTCTTTGGAAGTAGTAGGATGAATTGCACTATGAATCTAAACTTGCATAATTTACCTTCACTGTGTATCACCTTCCCCTTACTCTGGGAACCCTGTAATCCTCAGCACCATACCCTGCATACTCGGCCCCAACATTTGAACTTGTATTCTAGAATGACTTGTCTATTCCTGCTCTGGACTTCCCTAAATTGCTGGTAAGAAAACTTTAACGGGTCAAACTGCTTTTAAATTACAGCACACTGCAGTCATTTTCCAACTGATTATTGCCCTTTAACAGTAGTGCACTGCTTCTACTCTAAAGTGGAACTGAAGGACAAGCCAAGAGAGTCTTTTTCACCCTCATTCTGTGACAAAACAAGGCTTAAACACAGAAAGCATCAGAAGCGCTAATAAGTGTGTTTCCAAGCCCTTGAACTGATAACAATTTGTATATAGTAATTTAAAGTCATTGTTAAAAATAAGGTAGAATTTTATTTGGTTTAAATTTTAATTAATGTATCCCAAAGTCATTTTCAAAGGTGGTGAATTATTTCTCTTCCTGAAAATTGTATTGAATCACCTTCCAGTGTTGTAATATTGTCTGTTTTTAAATAGGCTCATTTTTTCCCACTTTTATTCATTTCTGTGGGCTATTTATTTTGATGTCATAAGCTTCTAAAGGCCTAGCAAAACAAGTAGAATTAAAAAGAAGGGATTATGAAAGTCTAAAGCTTAACAGAAATAATATTAAAAACAAAATGAGAAAATTCATTTCTGGCATAAGATTTACTTATTAATATGGAATAATTATCAGACTGAGCTTTTAAAATAATGTAATGATGTTCTAAGTTCAATAATGATATGATTTTTGAAGTTTTCTTTGAAAATTGATTTTATAGATACAAATATTAGATATTCATATTAATATATGGGGATATGCAGAGATAGATATAGATAGGTAGATAGATGATTGATAGATAATTTAGAGATATAACCATATTCATTTATTTATTTATTTTGAATATAGTTTTGTTTGTTTTAATTTATACATACAAGCTGGGGTACAGGCCAGAGGCGTGGGGTGGCGAGAGGGTTCACCAGAGACAGAGTGGGGAGCAGAACAGGCAGAACAGGCAGATCAGAAGTACACTGCTGAGGGGAGCAGCATGTGAGGCAGGAGAGGTCTGCAAGCACCATGTGGGATTATCTCCGGCAGGGGGTCGAACTTGCATAGCTGCTGCCTACAGCTCCACAGCACAGCGCTCAACAGCTGCGCCACGGGGGAGGCCCTAACCATATTCATTTAAAAAGATTTAATGACCTAGCCATAAATTGTACTCTTATAAATTGTATTCTCATCTCTATAAATATAACTCTGATTATGACTTGAAAAATGAGATTTAAAAGTTTTTATTAATGTGACACTTTGAATATTAATGAAAATAATTCTTTGCTGATGAAATAATATTCAAATAATTGAACATTTTCTTACCATTTAGGCCTGACCAAATAGTTAAAAAAAAAAAAAAGTTCAAAATTAATCGTCTCTTTCTGTTTATGACTGTTAAGTTTTTATTGTTTTTTTTTTTCTTTTACTTTAATGGACTGGGGAAGAGGACCAGAGTTTAATGGGGTTCACATGCACTTGAAAACTCTGAGGAGTAAAATCATTTGTAGTCTAAAATGTTTCCACATAAAGCCAGTGAGAATGAGTCACACTTGCCAAGAATTAAAGAAATGAATGTTCTTTTAAAGTTGTTCTTTATTAAGCACAAATTTTGCTTTTAAGAATTTACGTCTAGTCTCAGTTCTGAGAGCTTTGTTTCACTTTCTAATTTAGACTTTGGGAAACTAATGAACAATTTCATTGATAGGGCTCTTTTTTGACTTTGATTCCAGGAGTTTATATTCTTCTATATTTGACTAGCCTAATCCCCAGAGCTGACCCTGTAGTTTTAAGAGCTTTTCCCATGAGAAATTAAACATCTATTGATTTTAATTCTTTTCTTTAGGAAAAGTGCTTCTAAGTAAAACTTATCCTCTCTAATGTGGGAAAATAAAAGAACAAAAAGTATGAAAAAAAAAAACAAAATTTTCAGCACCCATGACAGCTATTGTTCTTTGACTGAATATACGCTTATATGTTCCTTCCAGGTATCAAAGTCAAATTCTGGGGGTTAGTGTTTACTATGGTTATATCAATACATACTGTGTGTGTGCATGTATACGTGCATGTGTGTAGGGTAAACAAGAGATTCATCAAGGATAGGAAGCATTCACCCTCCCATCAAGGATAGACCTCTGCAGGCCTGTATGTATGCCTGATGGCAGCACCTGGGATAGGGTGTGGGCCTGTGTGAGTGGGCGCACCTCAGCAGAGACTGGGCTTATAAGCCGCAGAAGAAGCAACAGAAGAAGCAGAAGTGGCAGAGAGCAGAGGAAAGAGTGTGGAGCAGAGGACCATTCGTGGTGTAGTAAGGAGACCACAAGAGAACGCCTGAGAGTCTGAGAGAGTGAAGATTTGCTGGAGGCTGGGAGGCCTGCTAGCCGCCTGGTCACCCCAACCCCCCAACATGCTCTGTACCTGGCTGCCTCACTCAAAAGGCCATTAAAAGCCTAAAAAGCCACCGAGGGGTCCAGGACTCTTCCTTTGACTCATCTGCCCAGCTCCATAGATAACCTCTGCTTATGCTTATCCTGCCCTGACAGTGTTATATACATATAGATAGCATTTAAATAATCTTCATATAAATGTAAAGGTTTACACTTAACTAATTTTCATAGATATGATTTATATATTATATATAAACTTTTTATTGCTTTTTCATTTACACTGATTTCTACAAAGGCATAACTAAAGGTATGTGACAAATATTGGATATTACAATGATTCTTTTCTAAGAAAACCTTTGCAATAATATGTATATTTATTCATTTGTCAATATTTATTTTATTTATTTATGCATACAAGAACTGGGGTGTAGGCCAGAGGTGCAGGGGGTGAGAGGATTCACCAGAGACAGAATAGGGAACAGAATAGGCAGATCTACTGAAATACACTGCAGTGGGCGAGACAGGAGAGGTCTGCCATGACATGTGGGTTAGCTACCTGGCCAGGGATTGAACTCATGCCACAGTGACTGAGACAGCTTGATAGCACTGAGACTTTCACCAGTGTGCCACCAGGGAAGTCCCTTTATATTTAATCTTAAGAGTCACCAGAGTGCTGATCAGTAATTGTGTGATACCTATTTTATTCATAAATCCTGCCATGAGATTTGAACAAAGGCTATTGCAAATCAACGAGTACTTATATTCTGTCAACACTATGTGTATAGTATTTCTTCATTTCACTCTGATTATTTTTTTAAATATTTATTTATTTATGCATACAAGCTGGGGTACAGGCCAGGTGTGGAGAGGCAAGAGGATTCACCAGAGACAGAGTGAGGAGCAGAACAGGCAGATCGATGAAAATACACTGCTGAGCGGAGTAGTGGGCGAGGCAGGAGAGGTCTGCCGCGCCATGTGGGAATCTCCCCAGCCGAGTGTCCAACTCGCGTCCCTGCTGCCGACAGCTCCACAGCACAGTGCTTAACCGCTGCGCCACCAGGGAGGCCCCATTTCACTCTGATTATTTCACCAATTCTGAAAAAAGGTATTTTTAGTAAGAATTTTGTAAACAATTAAACCTTTCAAATTTCAAAAACTAACTGCAAAACATGAATTTTCTCTACTTTATATATCAATGTTACACACTCCCCATTATCTATTACCTATCACCATCATGCTGTTTCACCTTCAAACTAAGAAAAGCCCTCTGTTTCAGAAAGCTAGATTAGTCTGCCTTGAAATGCATATTTTGATGAACACTGCACAACCAGGCAAGCTAAATAAAAGAAATAATTTTAACCTCAGAGTTTCCTCTCCCCACTGAAAAAATATATAAATCAACCTGTCTTATAGTCCTCATCCTCCCACAGGAAGAACTGGAATTAAAAGCTGTAAAAGGCCTAACCATAGAGGACAGTACTTGGCATTAAGTCAGCAATTTTCAAACCATCTGCAGTATTTTTTTAAAATTCTATCTCATATACAAATATATTGGTAAGATACACTAAGAATGAAAAACAAGAAATACCTTCAGAAACTTGGATGTATTAGAAATGTCAAATTGCTCAAGTTTCTAAATGCAACAGGAGTCACTACTTTAAGAAAACTGGTATCTGCTGCATTCTTTAATTTCTTCTTGTGGTGTGGAGAGTCCACCCTAACTGGCAGACTATTTGCGGCTCTACTATTGTTTGGAGAAGTGTAGAAAGATGTGTTTTATAATGTGTTACAGTGATGACTTAAGAGTTATAGAGGTCAGACAAGATCACTGCTTCTTCTGTGTTTAGTTATTTCCATATGGAATATAGTAATGCAAAAATAATGATGGTAATGATAATAACTATAGTAGGAAGTAAAAGGGAATGGAGAGGAGGAAGAAGAGGAAGAGGAGGAGATGAGGCATGGTTACCATTGCTTGCATATGCTTCTCTTAATTCTACTCTGGTCATGTAACTCCAGGGAATGCAACTGCAGGGCTAATAAGACTGGGAATGGTATTTTACTCCTTTACTGAGAATTACTTTATTTGTCCTGTGAAAACCCTTAAAAATTGAGTGGAGACAACCAGGGCAAATAATTAGGCATCAATCAATTATCAATTTTCACAGTACTAATTCCAAAAATTTAAAGTAGATAAGAATCTGGCAAAGTCTTTTTGTCACAGGGCATGAAGAGGGACACCCCAGAGCCCCCAAAACTGCCCGCTCTAAATAGGTTCTGCCATCAAGACAAAACATATTCTAGTGTGTAAGAACTTTAATGGGAAGGAACTTTAATACAATTAGTGTGCAATAAAGAAAAGACAAAGAATAAAGTTTTCAAATCAAGCACCCAAACAGGGTTGGCCCAAAGCAAGGCCCGAAAGTCTGCCACAAGGCTAAAGCACCTTCCAGCAGGGACCCAGAGAAAAGAGTGAGAAACAGCCAGCCAAGTCTGGGAGGAAAAGAGCAAAATCAAAATCAAGATAAAAGCTACCATATAAACCTCTTCATAACTTTCTCATCCACATATGCTTCAATCAGTCCAGGACCAAGAAGCAAATGCAGCTTCTTCACATGTCTCTCTGCTCCATTTGCCTCCTTCAGGTCTCTTGGCTCTTCATCTTTCCTCCTCCTTCCTCCAGTCTCTGCTTCAGCTTCTTCTTGATGCTCACCTCAACCCTCTCCTGGGTAGGGCATGGAAACTGGAACCCCCCCTTTTCCTGGGGACCACCGTTTTACACTTTGGTTGATCAGTCATTTTCTAAAATCTGATTTAGGGCATATGTATTATCCTGCACTATATATTTTTTTTCAACTGGCTTGATAGTAACAAATTGTAGTTATGACAACCCTGGTAAGGTAATACCTAAAAATTCCTCAGACTCAACAATGGTAAAGGTATAATCACTGATCAAAATGAAAAAAAAATTGGAAATTTTTATTCTACAAATAATTAGCATAGTTCTGATTGTCACAAATGAATGTGAGATGGAATTTGAAGAACTTCATGCTATTTTGAGCCACTATCAACAAATTTTTGGCACAATAAAGTTCATGCTCAAAACCTCAGAGGATTACCATTATTTTTAAGTGACAAATTTCTAAGTATTATTATTTTTTTAAAAAACTAGTAGATCCGGGGCCTCCCTGGTGGCACAGCGGTTAAGCGCTGTGCTGTGGAGCTGTCGGCAGCGGAGATGTGAGTTCGACGCCCAGCCTGGGAGAATCCCACGTGGTGTGGCAGACCTCTCCTGCCTCACCCGCTGCTCCCCTCAGCAGTGTATTTCTGATCTGCCTGTTCTGCTCCCCACTCTGTCTCTGGTGAAGCCTCTCGCCGCTCCACACCTCTGGCCTGTACCCCAGCTGTATGTATAAATAAATAAATCTTTAAAAAAATTAAGAACTAGTAGACTCCATTAGAACAGAAATGATTAAACTTCTTTCCTTAGTTTGAGGCTAGGTGATACACATTACAGTCTTTGGGTTGAGTACTAAGAACTTTTATAAAGAGAACGTAGAAGGAAGGTATTTTTTTTATTCTTACCCGTTTTTGATATGTTGAGATTGTATGCCATTCCGAGAATGTCCCAAAGGTTACTCTATTTATAGTATATTGATAGGGCACAAGGAAAAAATTTTTCCATTTTTGTGGATTCCTTTGCATATGGACAAAAAAAAAAATTAACATCACACAGATTAGGAGAAATAGGAGAAAAAAGACCAAATTTAATACTGTGCATATGGAGACTTGACATGTTTGTAAATTCTAAAGCAAAATATAGTGAGCCAAAGGACCTGAGACATCAAGAAGAGATATGGGATTTTCACATGAGATGCAATCTATTGATACCCCAAACTACATTGTTATAGGTGATTAAACAGTGACTACTTCTTCAGGTATGAAAAGAGTAAAGGCTTGGGGAGTGACTGTCTCCACCACCCTCACCCCAGCCCACAGTAGTATACGTTCAGAAGAACTAAGGGAAGGACAAAAGCTTCTCCATAGCCTCCAGGGCCTTCATTGTTCTCAACTCAAAATAATTTGCATTTTGTAAGTAATTATAATAGGTCTCTCAAAGTCCCCAGGGCCTTAATTGACCTGAGTTCCATACACCAAGGTGATACTGTTGGAAATAAGTTCTAGTCTGGGTATGTTGGAAAAATCCTATCTGACACCTTCTGAGGAGCATGAACCCATAGTGTTACAATAGTTTTATTAAATTATGGTACATTTCTGATATTATTATATCCTTTGTTAAATTCACAGAACAAGGTTATCACTTGAACGTCTTAACATATGCTGATTGTCTTTGACCTTTGATACCATTATATCAGACAGAACATCAACAGTGATGAATTTCTAATAATAACTGGTTCTGTTTTCAAGAAAATCCTACAACAGCAACAATATTATGGTTTAAGTGCATTATTCATCATTCATTTTAAAATATGGACTTAAGAATATGTCAAACTTGAATTTTAATAATCTTTGCTCTTTAGCTATTAGCTATTTAATTTTGGAAAGCATGCCCTCTGTTTTCTCATATTAAAAATTGAAATGTTATTACTTACATCACAAATTTTAAAGAGGATTATATGAGACTTTTCAACAGATACTCTGCATATCACTTAATACATAAGTAATCCACAATACATACTATCATGGGGGGCAGAAGAGGCCGTCCACCAAAATATTCCATTTTGATATATGAATTGTTTTGAATTGAAAGCAATTGATATTCCAGGACAGGGTGAGGGGCACCCAGAGACAACCAAACCTTCCTGCTCTAAATAGTTTCTACCATCCACTGCATAAAGACTAAACATAGTCTAGTGCATAAGACCTTTAATGGAAAAGAACTTTAATATAATGAAGCGTGCAATAAATACAAGAGATGGGAAAGAACACATGCAATAGTTTTCACGTGAATCACACAAAGTTACCCATCCTCTCATGAGTAAATGCCCAGCCAAACAGGGTTAGCACAAAGCAAGGCCACTGAGGCCTGGCAGTTTGACACATGTGTAAGGCATCTCCCGGTGGGAACAAATAGAAAAAGGGCAGAAGGTGCCAGGCAAGTCTGAAAGAAAAAGAACAAAATCAAAATAGAGGTCAAAATAAAGTCTGCCATTGTAAGTCTCCCCATAGGTCTCTCACCCACGTGTCTATCTCTCTCACGTGTCTCTTACTATGTCCCCCAAGTCCCTGGTACAAATCCAAGGCCAAAAAACAAGTGTAGTTTATTCACAGATTTCTCTGTTCCATGTGCCTCCCCTAGATCTCTTTCCCCTCCTTCTTCCTTCCTTTTCCACTGTTTCCTCTCCAGCTTCTCCTCCTGATACTGGGAAAATGAGGCCTTTTTAAAATTAGGCAAAGGCAGTGCCTCCATTGCTACCGGTTACTATATTGGTTCTGTACCCATGTGCACATTTATAAGACTACTCAGGTTTAGGAAACAACAACATTGGTATTTATTTAACAAACAGGGAAAGGCAAAAAATTACTAAAATTAACATAGGGAAAACAGAATTACTAAAGTTACCATATGGCCGTTTACCTTACTTAAAACAATGTCCAGTCCTTTAAGTCCCAAAAAGGTAACAAAGGTGGCGTCTTCCCACCACTGCTGAGGTGGAGCTTCTCTTCCAGACAATAGGCCACGATTCCAAAATGGCGTCTTCTTTCTTATGTTGATGAAGTCTTTTCACCATGGCATATTCTTTTCCACACACATCAATCAGACTGTAGGCCAGGTTCCAACTCACAAGGATGACACAGGACGCAACTAAAAATGTTCCTAAAACTGCATTGCAAACAGCAACTACAGTGGCCAGACGGCCGTTAGACTGCACTCACGCATCTTGAACTTTGGGCCACTGCCTTTTTCCTTCGGCTCCAACAAAGACAAGACTGGAAACAGTTTCTGTTACTCGGCTACTTACAAAGCCTCCAAAGTCCCTGGCCCTAAATCTTCATTCCCACATCTTGGCAAGCTACCAACTCTCCTCATAATGGCGGCTCCTTTTAGTTCTACATAATGGCATTTGTCTTCCTTCTTCCCAAGCCCCCCTTTATAAATATTTTATATACTCCACCCCAAAATGGTAAACTCGTTCTTTATCGCGTGGTTCACCTGGGCTTACCTGGGGTTTTAGATTACTTGGCTGAAGTTTACCTTTAACAGCAAAACCCCTGTAGGGGGCGCCAGTTTACTGGACTTGATTCAGCCTGGTCACTCTCCTTGTTCAGCTCCAGACTTCTTCAGATGTGGCAGGGAACCTGGAAACTCCCCATTCCCTGGGGACCACTCTGTTTTGGGACTGTCCCCAATTGACTAAGGTAGCTGTTTCTTCACCTTTCTTCTAACTTCTTTGATTAATTTAAAGAACCTGTTCTAAGAAACTAATTATCATTGGAGTTAAATATAAAGCACATGAGCTACTCCAATCTAGGTATATTGAACAAGACCTATTTTTTCAAACTCCTCTGTGTCCCTTTGTCTCTGCAAGGCATGGCAAATACCTGCTCACCAAACATTTTCTCTTCCCACTTTCCTATAAATTGTCTTCCTTAACTTTGAAGTCAGAAATACCTACCTGCTCTTCCTCATTCAAGATGCCATATAAACCCCAATCACTTGATTTTCAGGAAAATCAACCATTTTTTGCTGAGTGACAACAAAGGCATTATTTTTCTCAAGTTGTAACAGTGTGACATCCACAGAAAGAGGAAATTTGAGGATCCCTGTCCCACCCAAGTAAGGGTTGAGCTAAGCAGGGAGGAAAAGCTGAAGAAGACTAGAAGGTCACTAGATGGAAGAATGAGAGGACTGGAGAAGGCACATAGCACAGAGAGACATGTGAGGAGAAGCTTTGTTTACTTCCCAGTCTTTGATTTGTGTCAGGGACTTGGGGGACATGGAAAGAGACACTTGAGAGAGACAGACATGTGGGTGAGAGACCCGTGGGGAGGCTGACAATGGCAGACTTTATCTTGACTTCTATTTTGATTTTGTTCTGTTCCTTCCAGACTTGCCTGGCATCTTCTGTCCCTTTTCTATGGGTCCCCATCAGAGGGTGCCTTAGACTTGTGGCAAGCTGCCAGGCCTCTGTGGCCCTGCTTTGAGCCAGCACTGTTTGGCTGGGCATTTATCCACAAAGACATGGGCAACTTTGATTGTTTAATTGGGAATTATTTTAAATTATATTCTTTCTCTTTTCTCTATTGCACCCTAATTGCATTAAATTTCTTTTCCATTGAAAGTCGCGTACACTAAGAGTATGTTTGTGTTTATGGGATGAATGGCAGAACCTATTTAGAGCAGACAGGTTTGAGGGCTCCAGGATGCCTCTTGCCCTGCCCACTAGCGATGTCAATATGTCTTATGCCAATTTAATTATTAGATGAATCACAGAATTTAGAAGAGAAAGGAATATTTTACTTCCTTATACTAGTTTCATTAAAATGCAGGTAGTATTGGTTTTTGCAGTTCTACAGAGACTTTTATATCATTAATATTCATTAGTGAAAAATTAATATAGTCCATCAGAAGAGTGGTACATTGTTTCTATAGATGCCAAAGTGACTTATTTTGATATCTCTTTAGAACAAAACGTAAATTCCTACTCTTGTTTGTTGGTGCAAATGTGATTCAAATGTAACTGCACTAGTTTCCTTCTCACAAGGTCATGCTTATAATTCCTGAACAATTATTGACATAGAAGACGTTCCTGGGAAATGATACTAGGGAACATTGATCATATCTTTTCTGAGAATCTAAGATTTTCTCTAGGAAGCAGCCACTGTATTATCCACGGTAATAGCAATTACATGATGTTCATCATTTTAAAGATCAATTCTGAGAAACAGCTTTAAGAAAATTTGGATGTAAAGCAGCTTTTCTGGTTATTTATTTACCACAAAATTGTTGCTTCTTGGGTTCAGGGCTGTTTTTCTGTACTATTGGAAATCAGAAGCATTAAACTTATTAGGAATACTAGAAACATCCCTTCCTGTATCTTTTTAAAGAAGACACAACTTGTAGAATTCATTGTTTTGATGTGTTTATGCTTTTGGGATTAATAATAAAGATTCAAGCCCAAAACTTGCTGAGTTCAAATTCCACCTGTGCCACTTGCTATGTGAGTTTGAGTAAGTTTAACTTCTCAGGATTTCTATTTCCTCACTTATAAAATATTGTTTGGTATAGTATAAAGTACAGGGTTGTTTAAGAATCTTTCATGCCAATGCATACAAAGAGGAAGCACTATGGAAACTACTATTACCAAAGTCTTCTAATTTGGAATATTTCAGTAGTAACTAAGCTATATTCTCAATTGCTTTAACACAAAATATCCTCAAGACACTCTTTTTCCATGGAAGCACATGCATCTCACACATCCTTGAAAATAAAAGTGAGATGTTCATTGTGTGTTCCTGGAAATTCAATGACAGCACATTTCTTTTCATAAACTAATCAGAGTAAACATAGAAGTCATGTTACATTTGATCTAATCAGAAGATATAACATAAATATTATTACTTTTAAACTTGTGTAGTCCAAAAGTGTAACCAACCCTTTACCTTAACATATATAAATATCATGAATTGAATCCACTTTTTGATTTCTGAATCTGAGTTTTACTACATGAAGGTGTTTCTCAGATAATTACAAGAACAAGTTTTTCATCAAGTGTGGCTAGGAAGAAATTCTTTTGTGTATTATGCAGGCAGATTAACCCCAAAATCCCCCAAAATTTGTTGCCCAGGAAGGTGGCTCAGCTATCCAATTTAAACAGCAATACATTTAGTATTGTGGAAAACTCAGAATGAGTTTCAAATGAGGATAGTGAGAAGTGTGTTATAGTAATCATAAGAGATGTTTATGAGCTTTTATAGGCCAGTGAAATGAGAAACTTTTCTATAGCACAAATGTACACAATATTTGTCAAAGTACAAATGGTCCTGTAATATCTTCTTTCACTTTGCTAACATCAAAACTAATGAAAATTTCTCAGCATCGAATACAAAGAAGGAAATGAAATGAGATCCAATGCATTAAATTTTAAGACTCTTGATCACTGGCAAATGTTAGCATTGATAGGAAACTTTCTTTAGTCTTAACTTAATGTTGTATTACAATTGTTTTTTTTTCAAAGTAACCTCATCATTAAAAGAGTTTTATTTGAGAATTCAATAAATAGGTAATTTACATTTTAATTACTACTTTTTATTTTGACCAAAGGTACTTCAAACCTTATTTTTAAGACTTGCAATATACGTAAATAATAAAATTAAACTGAAAACACACACACACTGGAAGATGTCTCTTGATGTGAGAAGTTTTCTCAGATACCATTTGTACCCTGGTTCCATAAAGAAGTTACTATGGTAATTTATGATACATTAGTAGGTATGAGGTTATGACATTATGGAATATAAAATTGTATATTGTAAAATTGTATATTGTAGCAAAATAGCCTAAACATGATAAACTAGATTTACTTCATATTAAATGATTTAGTTGTAAACAATTTAGTTTTTGTTTTAAATTTTTAGAATGTCTGGATTATATGTAATTTTTATTCACTTTTCCACATTTTCATTGTTAAAACAAATAGTAGTGATAGTATAATTCAATACTTATCAAAATACAATGCTTTCTTGGTTTGGAAACTTTCTACACAATAACAAAACCAAAAAAAAACCACATTAATCTTTTTATATGTTTATTTATGTACATTTTGGTAACAGGAAAGAAATCAGCTTATAATATCAAAGTCCTTTATGGTTTTTAATGCATTATATTTGAAAAAAATGAGTTTTGAATAATTTGTTTTCATTTTTTGAAATCCCATTACAAAAGCAGCCTTGCTGGTAACTATAACATGCATTTCATTTCCATTTAATTTTTATATTCTAGATGTATCTGGTTGGTACGTGAGCACGCAACCAAGGGGTACCCAGGGACAACAAACTGTTAAGGCGTGCATGCTCAAAAAGGTCCAGCCATCTGCCACACAAAGACAAAGGAAGCAGAATAAAACTCCAAAAATTACCCATTCCTTCACGGGCAAATTCTTAGGCAAACAGGCTTGGCCCAAAGTGAGAATATGGAGCCTGAAAGCTTGCCACATGTCTAAGGTATCTTCGGGCAGGGAATCATAAAAAGAGATTAGGTAGTTCTCAGAGAGCTGGTACAGAAGGAGAGATTTGTAAGTCAAAATGTACCAAATGATCTACCATGAAGTCAAGACAATGGCTGACACTATCTCTGTGAAGGACTAGGAACAGCTTTCCCGTGTGTCTCTCACCTATGGCTCTTTCAAGTGTCTCTACCTGTCTGTTCTCCATGTATTTTCTTCAGGTCACCATCCCAGCAACTGGGTGCCAGTTGGACCACAGAAGCAAGGGCAGAACAAGCCTGCCTGCCTTCCAGGTGAGCCTCCTGTGCAATCTATTTGAAGCCTGGATAGTAAATCTTGAGCAGATATAGTGATTGTAAAAAATATCTTTGAGAAAAATATTAGTGAAATGTCACAATAAAGGACTTAGTTACTCAATAAATGATCGCAATTCTATAGAAATACTATAGTCATAGATAAGTTATTGGCAATAAATCAGAATACATATAGCTAGACGTAAAAGAAAAAAAAGGGGAGAAAAGAAAAGAAGACTAAAACATGAAATCTAAAAATAGAGGTAGGTGGATCATATGACATATATCATGCCATATTGACTTAATATATACCTTGGGTATATCTGATAGATATGAGTAAGAAACATAGAGAATTGATTTGTGTAGTGTGGAAGTTCTAAGTCATTTTGAGCTGTTTTTATATCTATAAAATGGAAACAAAGAAAACCAGCCTATGGTAGGATTACTTTAAGGATTTCAGGAACAAATGTGTAAAGAAAATCGCCTCATTCATTGAAGCATAATACATATAACTATGATACATTGCATTAGTTTTTCTAAGAGATTTATTTTATTTATTTATGCATACAAGAACTGGGGTGTAGGCTAGAGGTGTGGGGGTCGGGGGTAGGTGAGAGGATTCACCAGAGACAGAGTGGGGAACAGAACAGGCAGGACGACTGAAATACACTAATGAAGGATGAGGGGAGCAGCAGGTCAGACTGGAAAGATCTGCTGCACCATGTGGGTCAGCTCCCTGACCATGGATCGAACTCATGCTGAAGTAGCTGGTGATAGCTTGGTATCTCTGAGACTTAACCCCTGCACCACCAGGGAGGCCCCGATACACTGCATTTCTCTTGCAAACTACAGCAAAGTAGATGGATCATAGGGTTCATAGTAACAATTAAATCACCAAATATATCCATGTATATATATATACATATATATATATATATATATATATATATATATATACACACACATACATACACATACACATATATGTGTGTGTATTTATATATATTTATATTTATATATATTCCAAAAACTAAATATATATATATATATTTAGTTTTTGGAATTCCAAACTCAAGAGACTTTTTCTGGTGTTCAAGGGTTTTCTGAAATGTTTGCAAATTGACAGTCCTTGGTTAACACTTGGGGTACCATAGGCCATCTAAACAGCTATTGTGATGACTCTTGCCTGTATTGATATTATAAAGCTTCAACTCTCCCTATGCCAACTCTCACAAAATCCCTAGATGATCTTCACATTCTTACTGTTCCCAAGTCCCTGTCAGTTTTATGTTTCCCTCTCCATCCAATCTACCCTTGTAAAATCACAAAAAATGAAGAATAAAAACCTCATATAGCACTATCTTAATAGTTGGTTTCAGGCCACCAAATAATGCACAAACTATAATCTTCTTACACTTCGCTGGTGATAAAATTATTTGATATGTTTACCTTGACTAGAGGTTCTTCTATGTAAAAATGTGCCGTATCTTTATGAAAGTTGACCCAAGCATTGGTGGTAAATATAAGTATATGAAAGATGAATCATGTACAGTTTTCCATAATTAGATTTTTCTTTGTTTTTTGCACCCGACTCACCTGCTCTGAGAACTTCAATACAGATTCCTGGGCTGGGGAGTCTCAGTTTCAGTAGCACACAATGTTTTCAATTGTATATTCACTGTGTCTAATGTAATGAACTTCACTTACACTCAGCCACTGAGTCAGCACACCTGCAGATTTGAAGCTTTGACTCTTTCTCCAGGATTCTCACTACAAAGCAATTTTTAAAATTTAATTTAATTTATCAATGCTTTGAGTGTAAAAACTAAAATACATTCAGTTTTCTCATAAATGAAGACAGGGGTTTAATAATGAAGGAAAGAGGAATAAAGGAGGAAGTGACTGAGTAAGTTGGACCTTCAGTCTGAAGGATTGACAGAATGAGGGACAGTGGAGGAATGTGGTGTTCTCCTTGGTATGAATCAGCATAATAGGTGTGAGTAAGAGTATAAAATAAAAAGCTGTGATTTAGAAAAATATATGGAAATACATATATGAAGAATTCACATGGTTATGAATTCTAAAATATGCAGCAGACCAGGAATATTTATCTTGTGTTTTAGTACATGGGACATCAAGGGCACAGAGGGGAAGACTTCACATAACAGACACAAAGGGGTGACCTCATCCTTACCTTAAAGATAAAGATGAGATCCTTAGAAAGGAGGAGCATATTTGATAATGAAACTAGAAGTGGGCAAAGCCCCCAAACTTCATTCTTCAGGTCTAGCAAGTGAAAGCAGTTATTATTTCTTCCATTAGGAAAAGGATGGAAACTTAGGACAGGATGGCCTATTCTCACATCAGAGAAAGGGAAAAAGAGTTAGGCAAGAACAGAAGCTTCTAGCTTTCAGGGTCATCACTACTCTCAAGCAAAGCAAACTTCATTCTCTAATATTAGTAATATACCCTATGAGGTTCAGAGGCCTTATTGACCTCTAGCCCTCACATTGAGGTGACAATAGGTTTAGTGTAGGCCTACAGAGACAAGTATATCTGCCCTTTTGGGAGAACCAACCCCACATTACCATCAGTTTTAATGTCAGCTAAAGAATGTCTGAGAAGAACAAGATCAAGAATACTATAAAATGCACAGCACATACAGTATATTATCAGGATTTTAAAGTGTAAAAAAAGTGATATATCTATTAGAAATACTTTGCTTTCCAGTTTTAAGAACTTGACTCAGTTGCTTGGAAAGATCCGGAATAGTAGTATATTGTTTTTTTTCATTGTTGAATTTTCTAGAATCAACTGGTTGACTTGCACACACACACACACACACACACACACACACACAGACAAAACACATGCACTCCCGCATCACATTGCTGTTGTTGTCATTCACATTGTGATGGGGCCTGAAGCTGAGGTACTGATAACATCAGTGCTTCCTTAACACAACTGGCCAATTTAAACATAACACAGAAGGGAACAACTATTCCAGGAAGTCACGATAATCCTGTGACTAGCTCCTGGACTGTCTGAGCCTTTATGACCTGAGACTTAAGAAACCTTCTTCACATCCCTCATGTTCTCACATTCCTTTCTTTCCTGTATAAATTTTCTTCACTAGAAACTCAAGAGCATTCAAGAGACTAACTGATGTTGTCTCGTGGTGGTGTAACACATTAATATCAGGGCATCCTTCGTGGGGAACAAGCTCATGATCAGAGTCTAGCTTTCCGAGCATGAGAGATATGGCCTGGTTAGGTTGATAATGATGTGTATGTATTTATTTACTGTTGCCAAGTATGCTATAGCCCTATGCCTAGCTGCAATCAAGTTTAAGAAATTTATCAGTTTGCTTTCCAGCTTCTGTCCTCTATGTTGGCAAAGCAGAAGTCATTTGGGAATAAATGTTGAATGAAAGAACAGATGATGTTTGTCACAGATGTCAGCTATTTAGACTAGAAAGACTATTGCACTAATAAACAAATATGTGAGTTTCAAAAGAAAAGACAAATGGACAATAAAAACTGTCAATGTTATTTCATGGACAAATAATGTGTAAAAATATAAAGATCTCCCTATGTTTGAATCGCTATTTCAATACTGACCTTTTTGTCCTACTTATAACCTTAAAGGTATAAAATTTTCTGGCTAATGAGAACACACAAACATAATAGCAATTAAGTAATAGAAAACTATTGAATTAATTTGTGGCATGAATGTGACAATTTTATTTCCTTATTTAAAGAACATATTCTGTATCACGAAAGACAAAAAAATATATTTCCTCCTTTGACTTTTCTCTTTCCATTACAGAGAAAAGTCTGCCTGCCCTTTCAGATAGACACAAAAGTCTGAAGCCCTTTAGAAAGGGCTTAAGATTTTTTTTTTAAGATTTATTTATTTATGCATACAAGAACTGGGGTGCAGGCCAGAGGTGTGAGATGGTGAGAGGATTCACCAGACACAGAGTGGGGAGCAGAACAGGCAGATTGACTGAAATACACTGTGGAGGGTAGCAGCAGGCGAGGCAGGAGAGGTCTGCTGCGCCATGTGGGAAGCTGCCGATACTTGATAGTGCTGAGACTTAACCCGTTGCGCCACGAGGGAGGTCCACGGCTTAAGTTTTATAATAAAATGTATTAAGTCAAGTGATAACTTGCCTCATCATGTTAGTACCATGTTTATGATATAACCATAATTATAGAAATGTAAATATCTTGACTTTTTCTTCATTTTTGCTGAAAAGGCACAGACTATAGACTAGCATTTTGTTTTTTGTTTCTTTTTAAAGATTGATTGATTAATTGATACGTAGAAGATTTGGAGTGCAGGCCAGAGGTGTAGGGGTTGAGAGGATTCACCAGAGATAGTGAGGAAAAGAGCAGGCTGATTGACTGAAATACACTGCTGAGGGGAGCAGTGGATGAGACAGGAGAGGTCTGCTGTGCTGTGTGGGTTAGCTCCATGGCCCCAGATCAGATGGAACTCAGGCAGTTGAGGTGATAGTGCTGAGACTTAACCTCTATGCTTCCAGGGAGGCCACTAGAGTAGTATTTTAAGCTACTAGAGTATTTATGCCAGCAAACCACTTTTCTTAAGAGTTCTCAGATATCGTCATAACCAGAACTTTTCTTTCCATTTGATCATGGCTAAAGAAGTATTTTTTTTAATTTCATTTTACTTTTTTTTCAATTGAAGTAATATTGCTTAGTAACACTATGTTTGATTTAGTTATTTTTTTTAAAGATTTATTTATTTTTGCATACAGGCTGGGGTGTAGGCCAGAGGCATGGGGTGGCGAGAGGGTTCACCGAGACAGAGTGGGGAGCAGAACAGGCAAATTGCCAGAAATACACTGTTGAGGGGAGCAGTGGGCGAGGCAGGAGAGGTTTGCCTCACCATGTGGGAATCTCCCTGGCCGCGTGTTGAACTCGCCTCACGGCTGCCAACAACTCCACAACTCAGCGCTTAACTGCTGTGCCACCAGGGAGGCCTTATGTTTGATTTAGGTGTATAAGTTCACACCTCTTCAGATTTGTATGGGCTTTTACTGAGTCTCCCACACAAGACAGGTTCTATTTTCTTTGACTGTGCCACACCTCTGAGAATGATATTGCTTTGACATTTTCAGTTGCTTCATTTTGAGTTCAAAGAGAAGAATCAAAACTAGGAGTAAATATTTTCCGTAGCACATTAGGAACTTGGAGTATAAATTGCATTTGCAGTCACCAAAGCTAAGAGGAAAGTGAGATAAATTACACAATCAATTTTAACAAGATGAGTGGTTGAAGTGTTAATAGTACTCTCCTCCTCCTCCACCACTTCTTCCCCACTTTCTCCTGTAGAATTAACAACAACTAATTAGAAAAGTCATTTATGTCTCTTTTTTCACTTAAGATAGTTTCCAGATAAAATTCAGTTTCCCCAGTTATATTTGAGTTTGATTTTCATATCAGTAACAATTTTAGTATAAAATATGTAGGATGGAGTATATTAAAAAAAAATCAGTATTACCTTATCTTAAATTCAAATTTTGGCCTCCCCGGTGGCGCAGCGGTTAAGCGCTGCGCTGTGGAGCTGTCGGCAGCGGTGACGCGAGTTCGACGCCTGACCGGGGAGAATCCCACATGGCGCGGCAGACCTCAACTGCCTCGCCCGCTGCTCCCCTCAGCAGTGTATTTCTGATCTGCCTGTTCTGCTCCCCACTCTGTCTCTGGTGAACCCTCTCGCCGCCCCACGCCTCTGGCCTATACCCCAGCTTAAAAAAAAAAAAATTCAAATTTTACTGGCATCTGTATTATTTATTAAATCTGACAACTACATAAAAAAGGAGATTTTGCGTATTCTTTTCCTCCTCTTCAGAATCCAAAGACCTCAGAGGAAATAGAAGGTGTTGGGAATTAGTGTCTACTTTGATTCACATTCACAGAGGAATCACAGTTTATTATCTTAGTTGGGGGAGAATATTTTCTTTCTTTGATAGTACTACATAATTATG
This sequence comes from Scalopus aquaticus, assembly GCA_004024925.1. Classification (NCBI taxonomy): domain Eukaryota; kingdom Metazoa; phylum Chordata; class Mammalia; order Eulipotyphla; family Talpidae; genus Scalopus; species Scalopus aquaticus. The sequence continues at coordinate 110,548 of PVIJ01003348.1, read as the reverse complement.
ATCCAAATAGTAGGAATTAGGAAAATGTGATTATGTTCCCTAAGGTGGAGTTTGAGGATGAAACTGCTAACTGTCAGTTGCTGACCTGAAGTTGGGGTTAGTGGCTTCAACTGGTGTCACCCACCATCACAAACACACTAACCAGAGCAGAAGTGGGATCTTGAGAGTATTTAAAAGAAAGTCACAACAACAAAGGATTAATTCCCAAGAACATCATAGGCGATAACCTGAGACATTTACAATCCTTAATAAGGCTATGACCTTTTAGAGGAAAAGGGTATCATAAAAAAAATTACCCATATGGTTATGCCAACACTGCTAGAGAAATTTCAGAGTATCATCTTGTCCTTTCCAGATAAATGCTGATGCTTGATAGCTTTAGCACCTAGAGAGAGATTTTATCTTTCCATGAGGAATAAAAGGAAAGGCTTATGGAAATTGCAACCTTCAAACTATGGTTTGATTTCAACTTCCAGGAATCCAGAGCATTCCCCATTGGAAGTTACTACATTTAGATATAGATCTGACTATAACCTTCAAGTGAACTGAATCTTGACAAAAATTTGATAATGATATTAATTAAAGTAACAGAATTAATCTAGATAGAAAAAGCTAATCCTCAATATTTTATTTTAATGAAGATTATTTTAGAATGAGTAGATAGTTTTGTTTTGTTTTTTACCCTTACTATATTAGTATACAAAGTAAATTTTTATATTATCAATCGGCAATTTGTTATTATAATGATATGTTATTTATTTATTTATTTATTATTTAAAGATTTATTTATTTATGCATACAAGCTGGTGTGTAGGCCAGAGGTGTGGGGTGGGGGATGAGAGGATTCACTAGAGACAGATTGGGGAGCAGAACAGGCAGATTGACTGAAATACACTGCTGAGGGGAGCAGCTGTCGAGGCAGGGGAGGTCTGCTACACCATGTGTGAAGCTCCCTGACCGATTATTAAACTTGTGCTGCAGTGACTCTGGATAGCTTCATAGTGCTGTGACTTAACCTATTGTGCCACCAGAGATTCCCAATGATACATTATTATTAAAAGCTGTTTGGAAATTCAAAAAAAGATGATATTGAAAACTAAGATACTAAGCTTTTCACTATTTTTTTTAATTTTAGTGTGTTTTACTTTGTGGTTCATGCATACACACTATTTTTGTATGTGTGTGTCTGGGGGATGTATTGTCTAGTCAGGAGTTAAGTAATGCAAGTGAAGATTTCAGTGTACTGTTAACCATGCTTGTTAGGTATGCCTTGTGGAAGCATGTTTTTATAAAACCTGACTCATATTACATTATTTCACTTCCTTTGAGGGAATTTTATGGAAGTTTATGTATGTCCTTTGGGAAAAATGATATATCATTTAAAACAAATAGCAACAAATGGTATATCACTCTGTATTACTTTTACCATATTTCAAATATAGTCCCACCAAACTATCCCATGGTACATTCTTCGACATATACCTCTAATATGGATTTGGCCCTTTACATCTATATTGGCCTTGAGTAAAGGTACAGTCTGCAAGGCTAACAGGTAAGATTTAGCAGGTGTCAGATTTATCTTTTAACAATGCATCAGTGAGTCACTTCTGAGACTGATTTAAATGCATGTGAATGTTCAATCCAATATGAATGTGAAGACATTTAAATAAATGCAGTGTGTTTATCTGAATCTGAGATCGTCATACATGTTTATTTGAATGTGTGATGCGCAATCAAATAAATGCACTGAGTAGTTTATGTCTTTCTGTTGATAGCACATTCAAATAAATGTCTCCAACATTTATAGCAATGAAAAAAATGTAAACTAGTTGAGTTTATTTCATCATAATTTTGCTAAGCAAAATGAGATATAATTTTTTTATGTAATGGCCATTTGAAACTGGTTTTCATTAATCATATGCAAAAAAAATGTTTGAGTCTAATTATTTTCTGGTTTCAGTGTCTACCCTTTCCAAAATGAACTTCACTTTAGGTACTATAACATTGATAACAATTGCTTAACCAATTTGTTATAGGAAGGACTATTGATTCTAAAAAGAACTGTCTCTTACCCACTGACACACATGATTTGGGCCACAAGGAAGTTGGTCAGATTTCAAATTTATTACTCTTTTGTCTAAAGTTAATATAAACAAATTATAATAATTATCCCTGAAGAAAGATAAACACCAGTTAATTAGACATGACACCTTAATCTCATCAAAATAAACAAAAATAATACCTCAAATTGAATAACCTTAATTTTGATAAAATCATTTAAAATAAGTAGTATATTCCATTGGATGTCTTAAGTCCTTGTTTTGGTATTTTTTGTTAAAAAAATGAGGTTATGGGCCTCCTTGGTGGCACAACGGGTTAGCGCAGCGCTGTGGAGCTTTTGGCAGCTGTGGTGCCAGTTCGATGTCCCACCAGGGAGACTCCCACATGGTGTGGCAGACCTCTCCTGCCTAGCCAGCTGCTCCCCTCAGCAGTGTATTTCCATCAATCTGCCTGTTCTGCTCCCCACTCTGTCTCTGGTGAACCTCTCACCACCTCACACCTCTGGCCTGCACCCCAGCTTGTATGCAAAAATAAAATAAATCTTTAAAAAAAAAGAAAGAAAATGAGGTTGTGTTATTTTGTTTGAAATAAGATCATTGGGAAATTTTGTCAAGTAGTCATTGCATAATAACATTGAGGATATAAGCATGAGAGAAGTAATTAGGCTGTAATGTAATCAGGAAGGTGTTTATTCATGGATAGAAAGCATGATTCAGGTGCAAAAGGGCAGTCCCCAAAGTGTGTTCACAGAAAAGACATAGGGGATTTTTAAAGAATCAGCAGGAAAGAGTTCTTAGATTATATCATTCGTTGTCAAAATTTTGAATTGATTCTTAAGTTATTTTGTCCACGATTGGAGGGCAGAAAGTCTCCAGAGAGAAGGCTATAATGTGAGGTTTGCTGGAATAATCAGAAGTCCCCTGTTTCTTTTTGTCACTCAACTGCTGATTCAGTCTGTTTTTCAGCAGAGTTCTCAACCTGGTCGTTTAAAGAAAAGATGGGGTCTGTGTGACTCAAAGCAGCTTTCACAAGGGACTTGCGGTTTCCAAAGGGATAATTAAAATCTTTCCCAGGTAACTCATTCCTAGGGAAAAGAATGCTCCTTCAGGCAGTCCTAGGCAGTGACAATGTCGGAATTGGCACCCACCTTAGTCTGATCACTGTCAGTGATCCCTTCTGCAATGATCACAGGTAATATGTTATTCTCAAGATCAAAACGGAAACTTTCAATAGCAGTTAAGAATCTCTCACTTTACACACACAGGCATGCACACACACACACACACACACAAACACACATACACATACATATCCTTACTTTCATCTGTTTCCTAAATTAATGTAGGTAGTTTCTCCAAATTAGGATTCTTCTGTATCCATCTTGTTTCTCTTCCAGAAGCTCTAAACAACCTGTTAGTCTAAGTGTTCAGTTGAAGTAGCCTCATTAAAATGATGCGTGATGGGTAGAAGCTGCATTTGCTATATTCAGTGTTCTGTCCTCTACCTAGTACGTGAAACAGTGTGCAGTAACATCATGGTGTACTCTACTAGAAATTACCTGTTGGTACAGTGGAAATCAATTCAGGATCAAGCTCTGCTGCTCACTACTTTATAAATTCGAATACATTTCTAAACTTCTCAGGACCATATTCTCTACATCTACATATTTAGAAATTGAATAGTTAAGGATAGCCAAGATCTTTTCTGCTTTAAGACTAGATGATTTCTTAAGTCTCATCTTAAAACTTAATTTTGCCATCAAATTCATTTTACTGACAATACTTTCCTAGAATTTCATAATATATTTGTAGCCATAGATATGATCTATAGTTACTTAGATACTGCAATATTTGTTATCCAATTTTGTTAAAGCTAAAATTAAAATATAAAGTTCATCAACATTTTACTAGTCTTTTAATTTATGTATATCCTTTGACAATTCCTTTTGTTGTAACTAATTAGGAATATCATTAATAATCTTAACAAATTAATTTCCTGTGTTTCGAGCTTTGTATTATATTGTCAATAACATTTTTAATTGACTACAGCTCAATTCCTTTTAGACCTAATCCATTTTGTTCCCTGGGAAATAGGTATTTAAGTTTATGCTAATTTACAGTTAGATGCACATAATGAATAGCTAATAAATTGGTTTTCTTATGTGACACGTCAACTTCTTTTTCCAATTTCATCTTATGCTTGCTTTGCATTATGAAAAATTATACTAGTCCCCCTTTTTTGGATAATTTTATATATGGTCCAATTCTTTTATTGGCATTTAAACTAGATATCCTCAAACTTGACTAGTTTAATGTTTGTGATGGTTATGAATACTGTTCTAATTGCAAAATATCCCTTTAAAAATTATTTTATTCATTATATACTCACATAATATCTTCCCTCTAAAAATGCTGTGTTTGTTGTGTGTTACATTATGTTAATCTATTACATAATAAATACATATTTCTCTAAATTTTCACATATGAAATAAAAATAAAAAACTGAAATAACTGAAAAATAATGCATGAAATATTTGGTATTATATATAGTCAAATTGTAGATTATATACGTGTGTGTGTGTTTGTGTGTGTGTATATATATATTTAAATAGTTAATGTAATATCTGAAGTCCAGCCATATTAAGAGCTTTCCTCAAAACTTTGCAAGTTTATACTCCAGAATAAATTTGTAAGCTAGGAAATATTTGAGTTCATTTAAATATTGGAAATTATATAACATGTACTTGTTTTACTCTGTGATTCTTCAATGTTTTTCATGTGACAGATTTTGCTGAATCACCTATATTTGTCTGCTTTTTACAGCACATTTTTTTGAACTGACAGCTGAGGTTAGAGAATATTGTTAACTTCTGTTCATGCTTACATGATATTGGTCAACAGTAATCTTCAGAGGTGTATGGTATACATTATACATTTAAATTTCACACATGGCCATTTTTCAAATAAGTATAATATAGGAACTTCTTTTTATCTCAGAAAATCTCCCTGTCCTCAGGGAAATGAAATCCATTCGAAGAACTATTATATGTGAATTTATGTTACACACAGTTTTTACCATATGTGCTATGAGACGAACACTGAAAGATACTTCAGTGTTGATTCTGACTTTTCTGTCATCTATCAGTTTAAACTAATCTGTTGACATTATTTTGAATTACATGTAACTTACATGAATTATATACAGAGATAATACTTTCAGTGGCCAGTAATTATTCATTCATTTTTGTATTCATTAAGATAACATTAATCATAGTGACTGCAATTTGGTTTCATATGGGATATATTCAATTCCAAATAATTCAACTATACAATTTGTCTGCACTCATAATCTGTATTTATGGTAACTATGTTTCATCAAGCTATGAAAATTATTTTGACTATATCACAGTTATATTTCATTTAATCTGGGGTTCATTATTTTATAATACATGACTATGCCTGAAAAAGCTACTCTTCTCAACCCTATGATGATTTTATTTATTTTTTTAATTTGTAGCAATAAACCCTCAATATTAATAAGAGAAGTAGCAAGGGATCAGTTCTCACCTGAGATAATTTTCCTTTTTTTCTATTATTTAGGGGTAAATGACATTTCAAGAATTTAGCTAGTCTTGAAGCCAAATTAGTTCTAATAAAACTAATTAGTTCTAATAGAGAACTGCATTAGCTTTGACCAGAGCATTTAAACCATTTAACTAGACTCACAGATACCTCTCCCATAAGAATCAAATTATTTCTGTAATATTGGAAACAGCCAAATAAGATAAAATTCTTGAAGTTGTTAACAGAAAACCACTTTTACTTTCTATAATTCTCCTTTTGTTAAGTTCACAGAATTCTGTGTTGCCATACTATCTTGTGAAGGAAAGTTGAACATCAGCTATGAATGAGTGGATCTGAATTAAATTGGCTTTGAATTCTTAGGTAGAAATTCAAGAGGTGGATTAGAGAGTAATCACGATCCAAAGATTGTTTTTTGCAAAGTTCTTTTGAATTATGCATAAATAACATTTGGATTCTGCTGTTTGAAGTTTATAATTCAGATAGCATTTTAAAAATTAATGATTTGTTTGGGAAGTTTTACCAAATAGATAATGATCAGTCAGACTGAATGGTTAAGGATCTGGAGAAGTATGATGGGTACTTAAACATTTTGACCTAATATTTTCTGTCTACTGGAAAATTCCATGTTATTTATTATATTATAATGTTTAATTACCACATGGAAGTCTATTAAAAAGTCATTCTCACATCTTCAAATGCCATATATCAATGCAGAGCAATAATGTGTTCCAGCAAAAGATTTGGATCTGTTTGGTAACTAATTCTTGTAAGTCAAGATAATAAGCTGAAACTCTACAGAAACAAAATAACAACTCATAAATTATCCAAAATATACTGAAAAGACAAAGGAAGTGAAAGGAGAAAGGTAAGAAAACTGCTGCTCGACACTTCTGTAAACTGTGACTTTGTCTTTACAGCCCTAAAAAAAAAAAAGAGAGAGCGAGAATGTGATACTTTACCATAGAGACAATGTATGTCTACACAACTAACAATTAGAGCAGTCTTTTCACAATTGCTTTATGCAAGAAAAAGCTTCCAGATTGTAGAATCTGGGCATTATTGAACTTTTAAAATTCTAATTTTTTTTTAAATCATGATTTATCAACTTAACTGCTTTTCAAGGACCATTGTTTTATGCATGCTCCAACAGATTGTAAGAAAGTCAAAATGGTGATTAACTGTAACTCCAGACTGTATCAGTTAGCTTCCACTGTGCAACAACTATCCCAGAATTCCCAGAATTTGGTGGCCTAGAGCACAGCCCTTTTTTTTTTTTTTTAAACTCATTAATACTGCAGGTTAACAATTTACTGTGACTCAGCTTAGGGATTTTTATGGTCTTAATTTGGCTTCTTTTGGTTATGTTCTTATTTGCCAGATTATTTTGGGACCTGCCAACCTAAGATGGCCTCAGTTGTGATGACTTGAGTCTGATCCTGTAAGGGGGTCCAAGCTTGTGGTCCACCTTGTTCACATGGTAGTTTATAAGGATTTCAAGAGAAAGAACATCATGAATTACTGACATAAAATTAGTTCAATATGATATCTGACGCATTCTATTTATCAAAACAGATCTCAAGTTGGTCCAAGACCTTAGAAATGGGACTATCTATTAATGAGAGTAGCTGCAAAGCTACACTGCAAAGACAACATACACAAAGAAGAATGGGTGTTTATGACATTTCTATTTCTGCATGATAAGTATCCATTTCCTTCATGTCATCAGAGTACTCAAAACTGTTGCTAGAAAACATCTTTTTTAAAGATATAGTTTTAATTTGTCTTGAAGGCATTAAGTATTTTTACTTTATTCAGAACATTTATGGGGTTGAAGGAGTTTAGAGAATAGAACCAAGAGGATGTTAGATGATTACAAGTTATTCTGAAAATGACTTATTTCATTTTTGCTTTTCATTTATTCTGTCAATATGTATTTTGAATATGAATTCTATGATTTTGTGAATGTGTTTGATTTTTTCTCCTTCTGAAATTAATGTCACATTAATCTATGTAGATTATAACTTAGTTGTTTAATGGCATAGTATATAAGTGTTGACAAAAGTTATTTAAAAATAAACAACTTTGTCACTGGTTGCTTGTCTAATGGTAGATGATGAGATATTAAGTCTGTAGCTACTCTTAATATTTCATGCTTAATAAAGGACAAAACCTGTATTAGTACTATAGATTTATATAAAAAATGAATACCATAGATCTGTAAGACTTTTATTTGTTGATAATAGAAAAATAGCATATAAAATTTAATATACACAAAAATAATACACTATTCTTCTGATATGATATCACAAGAGGTAGCAAATACCAGTTAGGAAAGGATCACATGACACAATGTTTTATTTATATATATATTTTTTTAGATTTATTTATTTAAGCTGGGGTACAGGCCAGAGGCATGGGGTGGCGAGAAGGTTCACCAGAAACAGAGTGGGGAGCAGAACTGGCAGATCAGAAATACACTGCTGAGGGGAGCAGCGGGCGAGGTAGGAGAGGTCTGCTGCACCGACACATGGTTGTTAATGTCCAATGAATACCGATCTCAGCAAGATAATATTAGAGAAAATGTAGGTGATATGATCTTCGCCAGAGAAAATGTGGGTGCATTCCATCACATTCTGGATTTGCAGAGCTCAGAAAAGAAATCCTGGAAAAGGTGGTAAAGTTTAGAGAAGAACAACAATTATCGGATAAAGGGAGAATTTTTGTCTGACATTAGACTAGAATTATCAGAAATTTTCTACCTGGAATAATAATTCAAATTGGTATTTAAGAAAATTTAGTAAATTGTGAAACCAGTAGAATTTCCACCAAATCTTGAAATACTAGAACCTTGGGGTGATCTTTAAGAATGATTTATTTAGTAGTATACTGCTCTGGCTACTCTCATTCTATTTTACTTTCTGAAGTTCAAAAACTTAAATCAACTAAAAAATGGTTAACTATGGGTCACACACTCAATACATCAAAAATAGTAGGTGACAACACCCTAACACCCATAATCCAAGTGAAATTCTTATTCCCTTTATAAGATAGAACTTTTATAAATGCTAAAAATATGAGGCAAAGAAGTTGTTAACTTTCTCCAGTCACATATGTAGTTGGTAAATCCTGATTTGAGAGTGAGGTCCCAGATCTACATGTACATTCAATATTTTCTGTACCCTTAATTTATGATTCAACTTTCACCTGGATTCTAGCCATGACGAATGGATTGTTTTAAGAGTACCTCATGCATAATCTTGATATTCTTTAACCTCTATATTAAGACTTATCCTCCTAACCTCTTCATTTTTGTTAATTTTAGTAACCAAATAGAAAACTAAGAGTCACCTATTTTTTTCTTATTGACTCTTTTTTTAAAATATTTATTTATTTATGCATATGAGGAGGGGGTGGTGGTAAGAGGATTCACCAGTGACAGAGTGGGGAGCAGAACAGGCAGATTGACTGAAATACACTGCTGAGGGGAGTAGAGGGTGAGACAGGAGAGGTCTGTTGTGCCATGTGCGAAGCTCCCTGGCTGGGGATCGAACTTGTGCTGCAGTGGCTGCAGATAGCTTCACAGTGCTGAGACTTAACCCCTTGTGGCCAAGGAAGGCCCCTTATTGACTGTTTCCATCAAAAATTATATCATCTTTCACCCCAGTTCTTTTTTTTTTTTTAAGATTTATTTATTTAAGCTGGGGAACAGGCCAGAGGCATGGCGTGGCAAGAAGGCTCAGCCAGAGACAGAGTGGGGAGCAGAACAGGCAGATCAGAAATACACTGCTGAGGGGAGCAGCAGGCGAGGCAGTAGAGGTCTGCCTCACCATGTGGGAATCTCCCTGGCTGGGCGTCGAACTCGCGTCACCTCTGCCGACAGCTCCACAGTACAGTGCTTAACAGCTGCGCCACCAGGGAGGCCCTCACCCCAGTTCTTGTATGTATAAATAAGTAAATTTTTTAAAAAATTATATCACCCATACATTAGGTTAACAAATATTCATTCATAAACCACCATGTTACACAACTGAGTTAAGCTCTTTGTATAAATAAAATGATTTCCCAGATTTATGGACTTAATAGTTCTATATGTCTTTTTGCTCAACTTCTATAGCAATGTCCTCCTCCCCATCTCTACTACCAACAGTCTAGCTCAACTTATCAGTCAATATATAGTATGTCTCCCTTGTATTTCTCATTTCCAAACAAATATTTATACAATGTCAATTATATTACTAACCTATTCAGTCTTCATTGATCCTTCATATATTAAAATTCCCCCATTTTATGTCTTGTCTTATAATTTGAATGAAGTTTATTTCGTTTAAACTCTTTTTCCCTGTTTATTAATCAGAACTATTTGTTGAACATTTATTTTTAATGGGTAAAACTCAGCCATACTGAGGAAGACAAATATGAAACATTGTCTCTGAAACAGATGCTGATCCTCTTAGCAAAACTCAAATCTTGTATAGGCATGAATCTCATTAAAATCACAAGGGAGAACAGATAAAATTCAAGAGACAAAGAGACTACCTTTGGGGAGATCCAGAAGGAAGGGGCTCATAGACAATTTTTATTAAGCCTTCAATCACTCGCCTGATACTTTAGTTAATTATCTATTATTATAGTCAAATAATTCTATTCTTAAAAAATGAATATTTATGAGTATTATAATGCAAATATACTACTTTCCATGACTAGTGATACTATAATTGAAAGTATTTTTAAATCTGTTACTGACTACATGTAAGTGGTCAACATAATACATTCTATCATAAATTATGTATTAAAAAAGCAAGCCTGGGCCTCCCTGGTAGCACAGCGGTTAAGTGCTGCGCTGTGGGGCTGCTGGCAGCGGCGACGTGAGTTCGACGCCCGGCCAGGGATATTCCCACATGGCGCGGCAGACCTCTCCTGCCTCACACGCTGCTCCCCTCAGCAGCGTATTTCTGATCTGCCTGTTCTGCTCCCCACTCTGTTTCTGGTGAACCCTCTCGCCGTCCCACGCCTCTGGTCTGTACCCAGCTTGTGTGCAGAAATAAATAAATCTTTAAAAAAAAAAGCAAGCCTGTTGGCAGCTGTCCAGCAGTGTCCCTCAGCTTGTAAACATAGTCCTTAAAGGAATTTCCTGTAGAATGTGGTCCTTGGGTTCCACGATAATCATGGGTTTTACTCTGAAGCTTATTTCTCCTTAAAATCAGGAAAAAGAAAGAATTAATAAAAAAATTAAAAAAAGCAAATGAAAGAGGTATTGAAATACAATCCAAAATATATTTTTTAAGATTTATTTATTTATGCATACTAGCTGGGATGTAAGCCAGACATGTGTGGGGGAGGGGGTGAGAGGATTCACCGGAGACAGAGTGAGGAACAAAACAGGCAGATCGACTGAAGTACACTGCTGAGGGAGCAGCGGGCAAAGCAGGAGAGGTCTATTGTGCCATGTGGGAATCTCCCTGGGTGGGTATTGGACTTGTGCTTCAGTGGCTCTGAATAGCTTCATAGTGCTGCACTTAACCCATTGTGCCACCAGGGAGGCCCAGTCCAAAAAATTAATAAAGCTAATTTTTTATTGAAATCATAAATAAAATAGATACATCTCTAGCTAGATTTACAAAGAGTAAAAAGGAAATTTTAACATAAACTGAATGTGAAATGAAAGATGAGAAACTATAACAGACAGCTCAGAAATAGAAGATCATAAGAGACTACTAAGAACATTTGTATGCTGATAAGTTGAATAACCTGGAAAGGATAGACAAAATCTAGAAATATGCAATCACCTGCCACTGAATCAGGAAGGAATAGAAAACCTGAACAGGCCAATTACAAGCAGGGAATTTTAATAATATTCAAAAGTCTGCAAAAACCAAAAATCCAGAACCAGACGTTTTCGCTAGTGAGTTTTGACAAACTTTTAATGATGAGCTAATATCTATCCTGATCCAAACTTTTCAAAAAAAGTAAGGAGAGGGTAATTCCAAATATATTTTCTGAGGCAAACAGGACCCTAGTACCAAAACGAGACCAAGACACCACAAAAAATAACACTACAGACCAATTTTTGTGATTAATATAAATGTAAAAGTCCTCAACAACATCTTAAGAAACAAAATTCAACAATCCATTAAAAAAAAAAATTACACACCATGACCAAGTGGGATTTATACCATAGACACAAATGTGGCTCAACATTTGAAAGTCAATCAAACTAATCACAGGCATTTCAGATATTTCAGGGTAAATAATAGTGTCTTCTGTGAGGAGCACAGGGGATCTAACATGGCTCTCCTAGATGGCGCCAGTTGTTGTATATAAGAGACTAAGGCTCAACACAGTTATGATCACTCTAACGGTCATTTCTACAGTTCTTCAAAAATGCATCCTCTGTCAATGACACCAAGTCTGTGTATCGCTTATTCAGCGGTGTCAGGTCTCCGACGTCCACAATGTGGAGATGTGCCCCAGTGCCATCAACTCTAGGGGGGCTCCATAGAGCATCTGTTCCTTCCTCTCATGCATTATACTGACCTTTATCGTGTAAACAAAGCTCAATTAAAGTGTATCTTACTTTTTCCACCAACTTGTCAGAATTTGGCTTTTAATTTTATATTCATTTTCCACATATGTGTTTGTTGTATACAGAAATTCTCATCTTCCTTCTTCTTTGAATTATTTACTGAATGCATTATAGACAATCCTGGTTATAAGTAAAGGAATAGCATCCTATGAAAGCCTGACATATTAGAAAAGTAATAATCATTGTGTGAATTGATGTATTTGTTTCCATCTTCTTCTTCTTCAAAGAAAAGAGCCAAGGTAGTTATTATTATAGAAAACCTCGAAAGAGAGATTTGCATAAGGAAAATGATGTTTGTTGGATTAAAATAATTCATGAAATAAAACAAGGAAAGGCCAGATAATCATCTATTTAGCCTGGGAATTAGAAATTGAAAATATAAAGGGGCCCATTGTCTAAATATTTAATGGGATCATCTCTGAAATTCCATTTAGAGAGTAAAGTTGATACTATTTCAAAAGCAGGCACTTTTTCACCAATGAATTATCTTCATATCACACAATTTGTGAGTCTTATGATTGATTACCGAGAAAGAGATAAGATTTATCCTTCTCAGAGAAACAGAGTAGATAAATGAGAGGTTTGAAGTCATTTTCATTAGTAGTTCATGCTAAAAAGCTGAAATTATAGATCTTAATGAATCCAAATCCACATAAATGAAATAACCATTTATCAGTTTTACACTGTAATAAATTAAATCTTAATATTAGACTGGATTTTCTGGATAATACAATCAGAATTCTGGTAATATTAAACACTCAAAAATATATGCTTGCTTTCAGGAAATAAACTTGACATTTTGGATTTACAGTGAAAGGAGAAAATGGGGACTTGATGGATGAGAAATAAAGCATGTAGAAAATCAGTGAAGAGGAAAGTTGCTTGACATCTGTCAGGAAAGAAATTTCAAAGAAGTTAAAGGCTAAAGCAAGGTAGTAAAGGACATAAGCTTAGTTTAACAACTTTAACTTTGAAAATAAATGATGAATTGTTCGAAGTACTCATGGTAAATTTCTATAGCGGGCTTTCTATCCTTCAGGACTTGAGGTTTTTTTGGGGTTTTGTTTGTTTTAGGAACTTGTCTATTCTCCAATATTAGGGATAATGTCAATCAATTATGACTAATGTCAATTATATCACAATTTCTATACCTGGCCTAGTCAATCACAATACACCACCCTGGCCCCAGATAAAAGGCTGAGATCTCTGATAGATGCAAAATTTAGTCTAATGAGAGCTGTGCTATTGAATTTTCTTGAAACAATCAGAAAAGGGGAATTATTTTTTTTCCTGGAAATACTAGCTGACAATCTGGAGATGGAATGGTCATCAGTACCACTATAATTCAGAAGACTGTTGAAAATGGAGCAAATGGAGAAGAAAGAAAGTTGAGAAATGGAGATATTTCAAAAAACTGTGTGCTATTAAGCATTTTTAGAAGAAATTGAAATTCAAATAATTTTCCAACTCATCCAAGCAGTAGCATCAATAGGCTGAGTCAAGATACAAAGTTAGGGGCCTCCCTGGTGGCACAGCGGTTAAGCGCTGCGCTATGGAGCTGTTGGCAGCAGCCGTGCAAGTTCAACACCCAGCCAGGGAGATTCCCACATGGCATGGCAGACCTCTCCTGCCTCGCCCTCTGCTCCCCTCAGCAGTGTATTTCTGATCTGCCTGTTCTGCTCCCCATCCTGTCTCTGGTGAACCTTCTCGCTGCCCCACGCCTCTGGCCTGTACCCCAGCTTGTATGTAGAAATAAATAAATCTTTAAAAAAATAAAAGATACAAAGTTAGGACTGCATGATTGTAGAGACCTTGGATTTTTCTGAATTAAAATCTTAAAATTTTTAGTGTATGTTACAACTTATGTAGAAATGAGAAAATATAAAAGGGAAAGTTGAGGTACATATCCAAAATAACAAAAGAAATATGAAACATTATTCTGATAAAATGAAAATAAAAGCAACATACAAATTTTATTTTTTCATTTCTAAATATTATGAAATCCTTAGGAACAATAAATTTTGTGATGATATCAAAGTTATATATTAGTCTTTTCTTCATGTTTATAGCAGAGATGACACTTTATAAAAGTAATGTGAGCTAGGGCCTCCCTAGTGGCCTAGGCGTTAAGCCTCAGTGGTGCAGTGGTCAGCTGCAGCTGGAGTCTGATCCAGGTCAGGGAGCTAATCCACATATGGCACAGCAGACCTCTCCTGCCTACCCCCTGCTGCCCTCAGGAGTGTATTTCAGTAGATCCACGTATTCTGTCCCCCTCTGTCTCTGGTGAATCCCCTCAACCTCTGTACCTCTGGCCTACACCCCAGTTTGTCTATGCATGAATATATAAATAAACCTTTTTTTTTTCTTTAAAGTAATATGAGGCCTCCCTGGTGGCGCAACAGGTTAAGTCTCAGCATATGAAGCTTTCCAGAGCCAATGTAGCATGAGTTCCATCCCTGCCCAGGGAGATTCCCACATGGTGCAGCAGGCCTCTCTTGCCTCACCTGCTGCTCCTCTCAGCAGTGATCTTCAGTAGATCCGCCTGTTCTGCTCCCCGCTCTGTCTCTGGTGAATTCTCTCACCACCCCAAACTTCTGGCCTACACTCCAGTTCTTTTATGCATAAATAAATGAATATTAAAAATATAATATGAGATAGTTTATAGATTGTTAGTCCAGCCAATGAATAAAGTAAAATGTGTTAAGAATTTTAAGGAAATCAGTAAGATTATAGGTGATTTGTTTCACGTTAACTGATCTAATCACAACTCCTCAAGCACTAACATAAAGTTGTTTAATCAGATTCAGGATCTCTAGTGTGTTAACTTCCATTGACCAGGGAGGTTTTGCTTATGACTCAGCTCAAATGCAAATAATCATGATCTAAATTTATTAGGGGCAGGGGTAAATCCATATTACGGTAATATAAGCATCTAGTTCAGTTGACAGAAAAAAAAATAATGAGTATTTATTGAACCTCTGGACAAGGCTTTGGAGACTAGATAAGCAGAGTGAAGGGGCCTGGTCCACAGAGTTCCTGGCAGCCATCTGGCTTCAGGAATGGGAGTCACCACTTCTGAAAAAAAAAAAAAGAGCCCCCCATTGCTCTCACCAAAATCTAGACTAAAGCTTCAGAACTATGGGCGTGAAATACGTAAGTGTCAAATTGGCGTAAATTTTGTGGATATAGTCTACCACGTTGCAGAGATAGTTATCACAACCACCTAATAATTTTAATTTAGGTGTGGTCTCTTGGCAGA
Organism: Scalopus aquaticus; assembly: GCA_004024925.1. NCBI lineage: Eukaryota > Metazoa > Chordata > Mammalia > Eulipotyphla > Talpidae > Scalopus > Scalopus aquaticus. The sequence goes on along the minus strand of PVIJ01003348.1, from coordinate 95,061 downwards.
GATGGGTTTTATCTATCCTAGCCACTCACATGTTTATCAGTGTATTTGTGAATAAATACTTTTTAATTGATAACTGTAGTTGCTCTATATCAATTATACTCACCTCTTGATCAGTCAGGTTCACTAAAATGTCAATACATATACCAACCCCATCAATCAAGATCAATATAATAGCAATACCTATGACAGAAGTGCAGTTTTAATTGAGCATTTGGGTGATGGTGGGGAAAAGGAAGGCTATGTGTATGCCTTAAAAGAATAAAAGATTGACTTGATATTCAATATTTACCTCAGAGCCTTAGATTTAGTGTTCATAGAGGAAAAGATTGAGTGAATGACACATTTATTAAGAATGCTTAACAGATTATTTATGATTAGTTTTATTCAGTAGATTTTGACTCCTTATCTAATCAATGGGTTCAATTTTCACTAACTTTTAGAAATTGACATTCTAAAGACACCAGTAGTTTATGACTAGCCTTTAAATGCCAAGAGAACAGAGGTCCTGCATTTTTCCTCTTACATTTTATGGTTAGTTTAGATTTAATTGCATAAATAAAATAAAAATTTATTCATCTCTTGCATAAAATAAGTCTAAGCCAATGACTGCTATTCACGCATGGAAAAACATGAATTGAACTGGGGCAAAGAAGCACTTCCATCTGAAATTGTTACACCTTTTTTTCTACAAGAAGTGTCACACCTTCAGATTCATGTCAAAGGCTGGAACTTAAAGAAATTAGCACATACATAGTTGCCAGGTAAGCTAGGAAATGTGGACTTTGTCACTGATTGTAAGAAGCCCAGAAAAAATAATAATGGTGATAGCTTCTATTACTAAAAAGAAAAAGAAAATAAGAACATAGTCAAATAACCTTTGCTACAATTAACAACACTAGAGTGCTGGGCACAGACGAGAGTCCTTCTCTCTCAGCTTACTCGTCATTATGTGCCCCCTCACTCCATGAGCATACCCTTCAGAGTTCTAAAATGGAAATGAGATGAATTACCTATCAACCTGTTAACCTTTGTTAAAGGATGAAACACAGATTTTTTTTTATTTTTTTTTAACAAAAATCACTGGCATTGAGCCACAGTGCTCCTTGACAGTAACTAAAAGGTAAGCTGAATAGGCATCATTTTTATTATTAATTCATATCATCATAAGACAGCTGGTTCCTTGTAAAGAAAGGTTATAAAAGGTTCTAAAATCTGTCTTTAATAATGCATTCAGACATTCTCTTCTGTTTTTTGATCTTTTTTTTTTTTATTTCTGAGAAGGTTTAAAGGATGCATTAGCTATGTTCACAAAAGCTTTGCTTTCACCCTTTTATACTTAATGCTTTTCTTTCATGAAGAGTGCTAAAGAGGTTGCTAATAAGCACACTGTGTCTTAAATTAAAAAAGTTCCTCATCTACCATTTTAAATCACTTGTTTCATTAATTGTGTTTATACATGTAATACATATTTAGTGTAATTTTGAGTTCTATGCTGGGCTAAGTCCAAACATGCACACATATCATACTCAAGTTCTGTATGGTGCTTGCATTATAATGGGACAGAACACATAAAATAAGTATAAACATATATATATATATATATATATATATATATATATATATATATATATATATATATATACCAGTTGTGACAAAGTTATAAGGTAAGAGCTCTCTAAAAGAGAACAATATGTGGTAGGCATATAGTTTCAGAGGCCATCTCTGAGAAATGATATATGTTTTTTTGGATGGACAGGAAAAATTATTTTAGGTGAAAAATATATATTTTTAAAAAAGCATAAAATAACTAAATCTTCAAAAAAAAGATTTTTTTCATGCATACAAGCTGGGGTACAGACCAGAGGCGCGGGGCGGCAAGAGTGTTCACCAGAGACAGAGTGGGGAGCAGAACAGGCGAATCAAAGGAAATACTGCTGAGAAGAGCAGCAGGCAAGGCAGGTGAGGCCTGCTGCACCATGTGGGAATCTTCCCGGCCAGGCATCGAACTCGTGTCGCCGCTGCTGACCTTTACACAGCTCCATAGCTCCACAGCTCCACAGCTCCAAAGCTCCACAGCTCCACAGTGCAGTGCTTAATCACTGCGCCACCAGGGAGGGCCTTCAAAAACATCTTTATCAACAATATGATGAAACATATTGCCAAAGTTTTCCTCAATATATTTTATTGCTGCAGATCTTATATCTAACTCTTTAATTTAGTTAACATTTATATTCGTGCATGATGTTAAAGTGTGATCTAATTTTATTCTTTTGTTTCCCATTCAATTTTCCCAGGACCTTTTGTCAAAGAAACTCCTTTCCCCGTGTCATGGACAAGGCAACTTTATTATGAAATACTTGATAGAGGGCCTCCCTGGTGGCACAAGGGGTTAAATCTCAGCACTATGAAGCTATTGGCAGTTACTGCAGCTAATTCACATGGCACAGCAGACCTCTCCTGTCTCTCCCGCTGCTCCCCTCAGCAGTGTATTTCAGTAGATCTGCCTATTCTGATCCCCATTCTGTCTCTGGTGAATTCTCTCCCCCTCCCCCTCTCCCACACCTCTGGCCTATACCCCAGCTCTTGGATGCATAAGTAAATGAATCTTTAAAAAAAATAGATACTTAATAGACATGTATATTTATTTATTTTGTTATTGTTTTCCATTGGTCCATGTCCTTCTTTTATTCCAGTACCACATTGCTTTAAATAGTATTACTTTTGAGTATGGTTTAGAGTCAGGTAATGCAATAATTCTATTTTTCTTCTTTTATCTCAGTATTGCCTTAGCTATGTGTAGCAATGTATGATTTCATATTTTTTTTCAATTTATTTGAAGAATATTATTGATATTTTAATGGAGATTGTATAAAATGGATATAATCGCTTTTGATAGACAAGTCATGTTCACTCTACAGATTCTCCCCATTCGTGTACGTGGACTCTCTTTCTATCTCCTTATCATCCTTTAATAACATCTTGTAGATTTCATTGCATTAGATCTTCATAATATTGGCTAGGTTTCTTCATAGATACTGGATTTTTTTTGATGTGATTATGAGTGGAACAATTTTCTAAATATATTTTTGTTTTTATTCATTGTTTTTATTAACATAATGCATTTTTGTGTTGATATGTTAACCTGCCACTTTAGTACTCATTTGTTCTTTCTAATGGCTTTTTGTGTAAGTCTACAGTATATTCTATGTAACATATCGTCTGTAAAAATTGACAGTTTCATTTTTGTCCCAGCCAAATATTCCCTTGTTGTTTATTGCTAGCTGAAACTCTTAATACATTAAACTGAAGCAGTAAAATTAGGTATCCTTGTCTTGTTCCTAATCTTTTTTTTTAAGATTTACTTATTTATGCATACAAGAACTGGATGTAGGCCAGAAGTGTGGGGGGTGGTGAGAGGATTCACCAGAGACAGAGTAGGGAGCAGAACAGCCAGATCTACTGAAGTACACTGCTGAGGGGAGCAGTGGGCAAGGCAGGAGAGGTCTGCTGCGCTATGTGGGTCAGCTCCCTGGCTGGGGATCGAACTCATTCTGCAATGGCTGTGGATAACTATATAGTGCTGAATCTCAACTCATTGCACCTCCAGGGAGGCCATTGTTCCTAATCTTAAGGAGAAAGCTTTAGGTTTATTTGCCATTAAGTATTATCTTGGCTATAGTTAGCAATATATGATCTTTATTACATAGGCAATATATATGAGATGATTTCTTTCTATCCCCAACTTGTTTAGAGTTTTGATCATAAATGAATGCTCACACTAATCAAATGTTTTCTTTGCATGTATTGACATTGACATAAGAATTTCATCATCATTTTGTTAATATAATGTAGTACATTGGTTAATATATACTAAATCATCCTTGCAAACTTGGGATAAGTCATACTTGATAGTGATATGCAATGCTTGGGAAATTATCGACTTCAATTGATTGTATTTTGTTAAAGATGTTTGCATCAATATTCATCAGGGCTATTAATCTGTCATTTTCTTTCTTTTTGGTATCTTTCTCTGGTTTTTGTAGTAAGGTAATAATGGTATCATAAAATATATTAATCCCTTCTCTTAGATTTTTAGAAATAATTGAACACAGTGATATAGCTTTTTCTTAAGAATTGAGAAAATTTCTTGTGTATATTCCTTCAAGGTTAATAATTAATGGCATATAGTTATTTAAATTAATCTCATGAATATTTGTATTTCTGTTCATTTGTGATAATTCCTCCTCTTTCCTTTTTTTTTAAGATTATTTATTCATACAAACTGGGGTACAGGTCAGAGGCATGGGGTGGCAAGAGAGTTCACCAGAGATGGAGAGGGGAGCAGATCAGTCATATCGAGGGAAATACACTGCTGAGGGGAGCAGCTGGGGAGGTAGAAGAGGTCTGTTGTGCTATGTGGGAATCTCCCCAGCAGGGCGTCCAACTCGTGTTGCCACTGCCGACAGCTCCACAGCACAGCGCTTAACCACTGCGCCACCAGGGAGGCCCTCTTTTCTTGTTTATGAATGTTTCTCTCTTCTTTGTTAGCCTGGTTAGAGTTTTATCAATTTTATATATCTTCTGAAAGACTATACACTTAGTTTCCTTGATCTTTTGCATTGTCTTTTTGATCTCCTTTTTACAATTTTCCACTCTTTTTATTATTTTCTTCTTTTTATTAAGTAGATGTTTTGATTGTGTATCCTTTCCAAGTTATTTTAGGTATACATCACATGTTTAACTGTATTTTCTTTCTTCTTGATATGGTCCTGTATTACAATTATTTTCCTTCTGAAAACAGCTTTTGCTCCATCCTATACATTTTGTTAGCATGCATCCTCATTGTCTTTGTTCTTTGAGGTATTTATCAATATCTGATTTAATTTCTTCTTTTATCCAATAGATTTAAAACAGCAAATTGCTTAATCTCCATGCAAGTAATGCTTTGTTGTTGTTGTTGTTGTTGTTGTTGTTGTTGTTGTTTGTTTGTTTTGTTTTTTAACCCCAGATTTTACATTGTAGCTTATTACTGACATTAAGGCATTATGGTCAGATGGAGTTCTTAGTAAGATTTTAAGATATTGACAACTGACTTTTCTCCTAACACATGGTCAATTTCCTTTATTTTAATTGGTGTGTTCAGCTTTTATATTTTATTTTTCCTGATTCAGTCTCAGGTGATTGTTTATATCTAAGAATTTGACTATCTTTTCTAGATTATTCAAACTACTAGCATTCAAATGTTCACAGTGATCTCTTAGATATTCTGAATTGCTGGATGTCCGTTGTAACTTCTCATTGACTTCTGATTCTATTTTTTACTTTTCTCACTTGTTTTCTTTGTGAACCTAGCTATAGATTTAATTTCCTCAATGTCTCTTCTGTCATGTACTGTCAGTCTTGGTTTCAATGTTTAAGAGATACTTGAGTTTTACCACAAGTCACAGGATCTTCTGACTACAGTACCTGTGTGGATTATTCTCCTGGGAACAATGCAGAAAACTGCCTCTGATGCCGTTGTCCTGACTTTTTCTTAAGGAGAGATTAAAAACAAGAATATAAGACAGAGGTTTGTTGTTGATGTTTCTTGAAATCAAAGTAGAAAATTAAACAACAACAACAAAAATTTCCATGTCTGGAATGCCAAACTTACCAGTCATATAGTTATATTCAATTTAATAAAATCATTAGTTCAATTAACAAAGTAAATCCAATAAATTGGCAGTACATATGGATAAAAGTATCATCAATACTTTTCTTCATTTTCATTTTATGTATTGACATTGATGAGAAAGAAATAAAGTTAAAAACATTTTTATAATTTTTAAAAAGCTTAATGAATGCCACATATTAAAAAATTACTGGGCATAAAATGATTCATTTCTGCCTATAGCAATTATATGTGGTTTATCATATATTTTGAAATCCACAAATATAAGGGAATCAATAGAAGAAAGTACTGCAATAACTTCTAGTTAACACATTTTAAGAGGTTAAATGCATCTGAAAAACTCATTTTTTTCTTCAAAGTCTTAGAAAACAATCTACCTCTAAACTCCTTATACATTTGAAAACCAAAAAAAGCAAACACAGTACTGAAATGTTGTCAATGGAACATTCTAAAATCATTTTTTTCAATGTTTCAAAGAAAGGAACACTGTGAATGTTTGACATGCTATTTTAATATCTCACATTCAAATCAAAAACAATACTGTGGCCTGTATAATCAAGCATATTGATTATAATTGTTCTAATGACTGAAAATCAAACTCAAATTTGATTTAAAAAAAGAGAATCTCTTAGATCGTATTACTGGAAAAACAGTTAAATGAATTAATAATTTGGGAGACTTTCAGCAGTTAGACAGGAGCTCAGTGAGAATACTAGGTCTGTCTGCTCTAATCTCCAGTTCTTGTCTTCTGCTTTCTCTAAACAAGCATTATCCTGAAGTATCACATTATCGCAACATCAAATTCTTGTTCCTCCCTATTCTCAGATCTAAGTTGTAGGGCAGGTGGAAGAGTCATCGGGGTTTTCCGCCTACCCCCTCAGTGATGGGTCTCTGTAGGCCTACGCATGTGCCTGATGGCGGGCACCTGAAGAAGGGCGTGGCGTAACTTGGTGTAGCATGGTGTAGCGTGGCAAAGAGTGGCATAGCTTGGCATGCCCATGCATGAGGCAGAGACGCAGAGAGCACAAGGAAGAAAGAGTGCAGCAGCAGTGGAGAGAGCAGCGCGACCGAAGCATCAGGAAGCAGAGCGGTATTAGCAGAGAGTCCAGGAAGCCTGAAGAGCTGCCTGAGAGTGGGAGGCCTGCCAGCCTCTTGGCCTCTGGCCTCATTGCCTGCCCTGTACCTGGCTGCCTCGCTACAACAGACCATTAAAGGCCTAAAAAGCCACCGAGGGCTCCAGGACTCATTATTGCCCGTCTGCATGAATCATGGGAACCTGCATTGGTGCCAAGCTGGCACCACATAAGTCCAGTAAAACTATATAATTTTACATTCCTGGTATGCACATGCCCATCACAGATTCCATGAATGTGGCATAGGATATAGGGCATGTTGAGAGATCGCCATCTCTATCATAGACCAACGACTGCAGCTGTTGGCAAAGTCACATCTGAAATGTATGACCTAAGATTGAAGAAGAAAACCAAACAAAAGTAGAGACTATTGCTAAAATAATGGGAAATAAGCAAAACAGAAGTAGTAACAAAAAGAAACAATTATTCACTACAAGTTTTTAGTCAGTTCTGGGAATATTTGTACTACGCACTCAATGCTTGTGCTCCCCTAAATTTATATGTGGAAACTCTACTTGCTAGTCTGATGGCACTCAAAGGTATGGCCATTAGAAAGTTATTAGGGTTAAATTGTATCATGACAGTAGAATCCTTCTGATGAAATTAATGACTTTATAGAGAAAGAATGAAACAAACCTCACTGTCTCCATATAGAGAAAACATTTAAGAGAGTCCTCACCAGAATCTGACAATGACAAAAAAATTCTCATAATTCCTAGTCCCCAGAATTATTAATAGAGAATTTTTTTAATCCATGAAGTTTATGGTGTTTTGCTATTGCAGCCAGAAGTGATGAAGATTATTTGCTACCTTACTGAAATGCTATATGCATTTTGATTGATAGAATGTTCACACTATACCATTCTTTGACTCCTTACTCACTTTTTTATCATTATCGTGTTATTGTTTTAATTGTGAAAAATAATAAAATAGTAAATAAAAAATCACAATACACATATTTAAAGCATTGATTCCTAATAAGTGTATACAACACAATAATTAAATGGACAAATTTTATTTCCATCAAATTTGAAAATAATCTTTAGCAAAATAGAAAAAAAATCTGTTTGTCACCCACTATTACTTTGTGGCAGACTCATCTGTATTCATGTTTAATTTACAACTAAGTTTACACTGTGTCACTGTCCACTTTGAGTATGTAGCTAAGGTATTCCAACATACTAGGAGTAATTATTAAAATCATTTTTTAAGATGTTGGATATATTTCAGGAAAAAAATACAAAAGATGGCAAAATATGGTGGGTGTGTGTGTGTGTGTGTGTGTGTGTGTGTGTGTGTGTATCAAGAGAGATGAAACAGAAAAGGAAAGAAAAGAGGAAGCAAAAAAAGAAGAAGGAACAATGCATTTTATTTTAAGTATAACCATGTATAGTATGGTTTATTTACAATTGGGATGAGTTAATATGTAATTGTTCATCAGATTAATATTTCGATGCCTTTATTTCTTTCAAATTATTCTATTAACTAAGAAGAATATTTTTGTTTGAAAAAAAAGAAAGCACTGATGAAAAACAAAGAAACAAACAAACATGGATTTCTTTCCTTGCTGGCTTTCAGTTTGTACTTCCCCTAAATGAAGAAGCACAGCAGAGTTTATCATCAGAAAACTGAAATATACAACTTCTAAACAATACAGAGTGTGAACGATAGAGGAGGACGATGGGATGGTGTTACCTGATTGTGTTTCATATTTTGAAACTGTCATCCACTGTTAAAATTACTGCTTTTTTGTCCTCTTTAGGTATGGGAATATGGTTTGTTTAAATGAGACATTATTTCAATCCATTTTAATTTAAGATGGAAAAGATTCAGCCCATTCTATAACACACAAACATATCTTGGAAAGTTTAAATAAAGGAACAGGATAAAAATTTGCATTAGATATGTACAGACGTGCTTAGGCAAAACTGGCTCAAAGGTGTACTTGGATTACATTTTAATTTTCTTCACACCAGGATGCATTCTAGTGTCACATCAAATTATGTGCCTTATTTTTTAAATCAATAATGGTATTTTTTGTGTAATGTTTGAAGGCATGAAGACAGGGACAGATATATTTTATAATTATTTTTTTCTATCAATATCTATGTTCTTATTTCAAATTCAAGTAAGATGTTTCCACAGGATTTGGCCTCATATTGAGTTGCTTGCATTCAAATTATTTGCAAAGGTGGCTGAGACAGGTCAATGAGAAACTAAAATAAAATAACAATTTGGGACATTTTACTAAATGTTTAACTTACTATATACACACTCTGAGTAAAAAATCAGATGACTTACTTCAACTTTCCTGTATTAAAAAAGTCCATTTTACAGTCTTGCATAAAATAGAAATTATTTTTTCATCTAGAACAGTTAAATTAGGAAGTTAAAAACCACTAAAACGTTTAGAAGGGACTAGAATACTCCTGTGCAGTGCTGCTTTTCCTATTTGGGAAATGTCAGAGTAGAACAGAACGCTCCCTCACCCCCCCCCCCTGCCTCTGGGCAGTGAGGTTGAAGCAGTATGTAGTTTGAAAAGAAGGGTCTGTTGATGATATTGATGAGAGAAGACTGGTACACACCCTAGAAATAATTATCTCTGCCAGCACTGCCCTGACTTGAATCCCCCCCTCCCATTTCTCACAGGCAGAAATTAGATTATTGGGGTAAGGTAGTATTAGTGGGCAGCCATAGTTATTTCATACACACATTCAAGTAGAATGAGATGGACTATCCCACTATTCACTTCATTTCACCTTTCTAATATAAACCAGTTTAAAATAAATTAACCATCACATTGGAAGGCCTGGAACAACAACAAAAAAATGTGTCTCAAGGGAAAACCTGGCCAAATTATATTGTATTTCAACTTGAAGCTCACGTGAAATTCCAGGTCAAATTCTCTATTTTATTTATGTAGGGCCTGTCCTCCTTCTTTCATTTGAATATTATATATCTTTTTTATTTTAACTTCTCTCCTAAAGTTGTTTTTCTGAGTCTAAAAAAAAAAAAAAAAAAAAAAGGAAACAATCTTTCTTTTGACTTAAAAAATAGACATGCCTATTCCCTTATAACATTTGTGGGACATGATTAAAAACAGAGTTGGCAAGGTATATATCTTTAATGCCTCTAATAGTTGAAAATATTCTAAATTCAGGACCAATTAAGTTGCAAACTACTGTACCTTCTCATTCAACTTATTACTGCTTTCTACCCTTATTCTTTTTCACTAATACATAGCACTCTTTATGATAATAAGCTTCCCCACAATCAGATTCTTATTATTTACCTGTGTATTTATGGTCTAAAAGGTGTTTATAGTTAATCAGTGTGTTCCTTGCTCAACTGAACCCTTTTCTCCTAGAAATACAATCAAATAAATATTCTGGAGAAATTCATTTTTAAATTTTTTTTCCTATTAGCTATTATTTCATATAGAAGAATGAAAATCATGCAACTCTGATAAGTGAACTGACATTAAAGATTTCCTAAGGCCCAAAGCCAATTTTAGAGTTTTTTCTAATTTCTTTCCCAGAGTTGCTGCCAATTTCACATTAAGCAGGAAATACCGCTCTTCTTTTTTCTCTACCTTTTTCATCTAGGAAGATTAACTATCTCCAAGATGTGCTAATCAACTTTATGACTTTCTTTTTTCCATGTTTCTCATTGCATCAAGAGACAGTTCTGTTGTAAGATAAATAGACCAATCTTTACCCTTCTCTAAGGTCTTTTACTGGCTGTCTGATTACGTGACCTACCACATGGGGCCTGTGCACTCCTGTTCACATCAATGTTTAACTCCCTCACAAACGTTTGGCAACACTTGCATTTTCTAGAACTTTCCTTCTAACTGGACAGCTTGTAGACACCTAGGCTTTTCCAAGCTTCCATAAAGTGTGAATTGTTGACACTAAACACTTATCTGTCAGTAGTTATGGTGAACGTTTGATTGAATTTCTTTTTCTCTTCATGTCCCTCCTCCAAAAAGAATTACTAGAATGGCAGCCTTACTTCTTAAGTAGTGTTAGAATTAAAGAAACAGGGTACTTCCTTGCAGAACTTACCTGGGTAAAACTTTTTATTTTAATTGAAGCAGCATTGCACTGTGACATTATATAAGTTTTACGGGTTCTTTGTTGAAAATCAGCAAGTGCATATTCTACATTAAGTTTGCCACTAAAAGTTCAGTAAAAGTAAGTATAAGTTTAGGGGAAGGTTAGATGATTAACTTAAGAAAGAAAATGACCTGTTCTGAAAAAAGCAAAAAGTTGAAGAATTTCACAGTTTAGAAAATGAATCTTCAGCTTAAAAATGAGTCAGCATAATATTCTCCAGTGCTTCCTGCTGTCATGTACACCACTAAGAAGTCACAGTGCAGCTGAGCATGTTTGGCAGACTTGAGGCACTCTGTTTGAAAGCACAATTTTCTCTTAATGCTTAAGGATCACTTTGCCATTGCTGTGATTAATTGAAACAATACATTTAAATATCGCTGAGCTGCCACTAGTTTATTAAAGGAGGCAATTTGCTTCCAGATCCTCTTTATTCACTGCAAAACCACTGTGCTCTGGTCCCCAGACAGAAGGGGCAAGGTTACAAGTACTAAGCTACTTTCCACAATGTATAATTCCACATAGAAATGTTTCACAATAACTGCTTAGTCTTTACTGTCGCCACTTTTGTGATTATGAGGACATTACATTAGAGTAGGGCAATTTAGGTTTGTGTTAGCCAGAACTGGTGATCATTTCTCACCCCTGACCTTCAGGTTAATGAGAAGTTCCTCTGGGTAATTGTCCTCTCTTAAGACAGCTCTGCGCTATGTAATCTTTATTGCTGTAAAATGACATTTAAAGTTTGTTTTACATGAGCAAGTAGGAGAACATTATTTCTGCAGTGAGCAATAATTATCTGCCTCCTAGCTGAAAATACATGCTGTGGAGAAATTGTGTTCATCTGGTTGCCTTTGTTTGTAAGACAAGTTAATTAAAAGAGGAATGTTGAAAAATATGTTTGCCCACTGAGTGCTGATGGAATAATAATATTACTTTACAAGAAACATTACATGCAAAACAACTTTGGTTTTGTTCTGAAGTTATGAAAGAAAACGAGGTAAATGAAATGTTCCTGCAAGCAAAATTTTGATCACAATAAAAATGAACAGATGAGGCAAAATATCTATTTATTCTAATTAAGTAATAATATTCTTAAATTATTTGTACCCAGGTGGCCTTTATACAGTTTTGCCTAGACAAGAATTATTGAACCTTACAAAATGGCCTTATTGAAACATCTAAGTAATTCCCCGTACTTATTACTGGTTGACTGGGAGTTATGTGTTTACTGAAAATGTACTAACTAGTTTATGTAAACACATGATATTGTTACCCCCTACGTGGTTTACTAAACAAACAAAACAACAACAACAAAAACAGCTAGTAGTTATACACTGAAAAGAAATTTCTTATTTTTTAGGAGAATTATAACTCAAATTGGACTTTAGTCAATATTTGCTGGGAATAATTCAGTACATTTTACTAGAAAGATTTGTCCTTTGAAAAGAATGCTAATGTTAAACTAATATATCCATTCAAGTGAAGGGTCAGTGTTCATACATAAAGGGGAAATAAATTTTGAGCTATTTTTTCCTTTAACATTTTTTCAAGAACCTTTTTCTTTGTTTAACAATAGCTGATTTAATAGCAGATTTTGTCAATGAAATTCAATAGGAATATTTCTAATACAAGAAATAGAGGTAGGGCCTCCCTGGTGGCGCAGCTGTTAGGCGCTATGCTATGGACCTGTCAGCAATGGCAATGCAAGTTCAATGCCAGCCTGGGAGATTCCCACATGGCACAGCATACCTCTTCTGCCTTGCCCGCTGCTCCCCTCTGCAGTGTGTTTCTGTCGATCTGCCTGTTCTGCTCCCCACTCTGTCTCTGGTGAACCCTCTCACCGCCCCACATCTCTGGTCTGTACCCCAGCATTGAATGCATAAATAAATAAATCTTTTAAAACAAAAGAAAAAAAATAGAGGTAAATGCTTTCTAAGATCTCTCTATATTAAATTCATACTTTAATCAGGTGACCATCTCCAGTGAATATAATATTTCCTCTCTTGATACTTCAACTGGTACAATAATTATATTACATTAAAACCCCAGACTTTCCTGAGAAACAAATGTGTCATACAAATATAATTATGGTTTGTTAATATTCAATTTTGTATGTTTTGTATGAAAATTTATTCAATCAATATTTTATTGTAAGTTTATGCTTTAGGGTTACATATTTTGATATTTAGCATTAGGTAATAGAAGTAAAAGAGTTGCGTGGTCCACTTGTAAAGCTTCCCACAATATTCACTGACTCAGTTTAATACTGAATAATTTCAATACTCATACTCACTGAATTTATAATTATATATTATATTGAGATTTTTCACTTCCAACTCGTGGTATTAAAAAATCTGATGAAGGATATATAAATCTTCTCAAAAATTAAAGATGTGTGACATTATTTTGTTTACAATTTCTGGAGATTATTAAATAAATCCAAACTCATGGGTTTATAAACCCAAGATTAAGGGCATGAAAGCCAGTCTTCTCAAGTTATAGTATCATTTCCTTTTTCAAGTTGTCACCATCCTTATACAAAATATCTTCCTTTGCTTAAACTTATCACTTTAAAGCCTATTCACTTCTTGAGGCAAAATTTGGATTCCTGTCAAGGGAATTGTCCCTTTTGAGAATTTACCTTTCCCGAGGTCAGTTATAGCTTGAAATATGAAATATGAAGGTATGAGATATCACATCTTCCTAGCACTCCACTTAGATCTTCTTTATCATTTTCCTTGGAATCTATATCTCTTGATTGTTCTTGTTAATTTTATTTTCCTATAAACCCACAAAGGAAATTCAAAGATTAGACTTTTACTCCTGCATAAAACATCTTTCTAGTTTTTAGGTGAATAAACTTTGAAATGACTTTCTTTACCTGTTCAAAACCGTGGGGTAAGACAAACACAACCAGTAGAGGATGCCAACACTGTTAAACTTATGAAGCTTGTATTTTTTTCATTTTAATTTTTAACCTATGGAATTGATTTCTTTATGGAAATAGCACTGTAGCAATGGAATAATGGCCATATAATTAGAATAATAAAGTAACATGTGCAAAAAATATACAACTAATATTTATGTTGCATCAATTATTTTCTAAATTCTATTGGTAGATTCACATGCCTAATGATATTTTATGTAAATACGTGTGCATCCCATTCCATTACTCAAAGATGGTCTTGTCTCCATAACTCATAAATATATGTAAAAATAGTAAATGTATTTCTTTTTAGGGTGTTTCATATTCACTTGACACAGAACAGCTTTTAGTCTAGTAATGAATAAATGAAATCATAAATAAACATATGAATTTTTAATATTCACCTTTATATGCATAAACATGCATTCATGCACACAAACTTTTACATAAAAGGAGGGTATGGGATTTAAAGAAAAGGACAGGCAACTTCACTTAAATATTTTAAGACATTTGTTGGAATGAAAATGAGAATATAATCAAAAAATTAAACAGAAGACATAGAATAGAATTAGATATAAAATTTATCTTATGTGCAAACTAGCCAACACTATAAAATATGCAATATTTTATTTTTTAAGATTTATTTATTTATACATACAAGCTGGGGTACAGGCCAGAGGCGTGGGGCTGCGACAGGGTTTGCCAGAGACAGAGTGGGCAGCAGAACAGGCAGATCAGAAATACACTGCTGAAGGGAGCATGAAGGGAGCAGCGGGAGAGGCAGGAGAGGTCTGCCACACCGTGTGGGATTCTCCCTGGCTGGGCGTCGAACTTGCATCGCGCACTGCCAACAGCTCCACAGTGCAGCACTCAACCGCTGCGCCACCAGGGAGGCCCATAAATATGCAATATTTTAAAATAAGTGGCAAAGAGGGCTTTAGGGCTAAAAATAGAGATAGAAAAAAAACAGTCAAATTTAGACAAAACACCTACTGTTTTCCAATTATTTATTCTTCTTTTTTTAAGATTTATTTATTTATACATACAAGCTGGGGTGCAGGCCAGAGGCATGGAGAAGCGAGAGGGTTCACCAGAGACAGAGTGGGGAGCAGAACAGGCAGATCAGAAATACACTGCTGAGGGGAGCAGTGGGCGAGGCAGGAGAGGTCTGCCGCACCATGTGGGATTCTCCCCAGCTGGGCGTCAAACTCGCATCTCGAGCTGCCGACAGCTCCACAGCGCAGCGCTCAACTGCTGTGTCACCAGGGAGGCCCTATTTACTCTTTTTTTAAAAAAGATTTATTTATTATTGCATACAAGGTGAAGTGCTGGCCAGAGATGTGGGGCAGTGAGAGGGTTCACCAGAGACAGAGTGGGGAGCAGAACAGGCAGATCAACTGAAATACACTGCTGAGGGGAGCAGTGGGCGAGTTAGGAGAGGCCTGCTGTGTCATATGGGAATCTCCGACCTGGCATTGAACTCAAGGCGCAGCGGCTGACAGCTCCATAGTGTTGCACTTAACCCATTGTAAGTGCCACCAGGGAGGCCCTAATTATTTATTTCTGTGTAAAATTCTACTTCAAAATTTAGCAATTTGAAACAACATTTTATTTTGTACATGAGTTTGTGGATCAGAAATTGGGGAAGGACTGTTATCCAAGTATTAGTACTGGGGCCACCCAACCGGTGGATTTACTTTTAAATTATTTGAGCTTGTTAAGTTTTTATATCAATTTGCTAACTGACTCTGATAGGCAAAGTGAGGTTTCCAGAGTGAAGAACAGATTCATTATTCACACAATAATTCTAGCTCTAGCTCGTAAAGTTCTAGACCCCTACCAAGTAACACATGGAGAAGAAGATGTAATCTATTTGTATAGAGGATTTTACCAAAAAGGAAGAACCATGAAATTATGCATTTTTGGAGCTCATATAACTGGTGTAGATACTCCTCATCTTTTCTCATAGGCAGAAACAGACATAGTAGGAAAATGTTCCTAGTCCTTGGGTCCCATTACCAATTACAATGTAAAGAAATGAATACAGGAAATAAATCTCTAGCTTTCTCTAAAGATCTCTTTCTTTAGGATTGTTATCGCCATACTCCAACCCAGCATTATATGCTTATAAAATCTTGACTCAAAAAAAAAAAGCCACCTGTGAAACTGCTAAGCAGTTATGTCTTTACTGAAAATGAACTATTTTATGTAAACACATATAAATAAAGGGCAGTTTTAGTGCCCCTTGCTGTCTTATATCACACACAATAAATGAATGGGGGACCTAAAATCTAAAGTCAGGCGGTATAAATAGAAAGCCTGCCCTTTTAACCATGGTGCTATATTGAGTAGGAAAAGAGCTGCATGTGAAGACTGGACATAAAAGGCAATAATAGCCCAAGGGTTGAGGGCATAGACTCTGGAGCTAAACGTCTGAATTTACATTCTGGTGACTTTTATGTAATGTCAAACAAGTTATTTAATCAGCCCATGCCTCAGTTTCTTCACTAATCTGATATAATAATACACAAACCTACATAATCATAACTATGCTGTTATGATTAAATAAACACATGCATATGAAGTTCTTAACTGTACCTGTTACAGAGGAAATTACAGAAAGTATTATAAAAGTATTGTTTATTTTTATTTCTTTTGAAAGTGAATGCAACCACACCATCTCTCTTGATAAGTAAATGTGAATAACAGAGGAGGGATGAATAATTGTGAATAGCATAGGAACCACCAACCTAAAGTTTCCCTTAAGTTCAGGTTTTATCCTAAACAAAGCTGAGATAAGCCTTCCATTGTCCACAAGGCTCCATTGTGTAATTCATACTCACTTTTCATGTGCTCAGATATTTCCCCTTCTTTTCCTGTCTCTTGACATGGTTCTTATACTCTTCTCCCTTTGTAAGCTGTAGTTCTGAGTATACCTTTTCTATGAAACCTACCAGAAGTGACTTTTATCACTTAGAAAAACCACCAAAGATATTTTAATTAAATAAAAGCATCTAAATTAAATATGTAAGTTTGTGTGGATACAAACTCATGGGCATATGCAGGCACTCATGGTTTATTTCTACCCACACTCCAGCATTTTTCATCCTGCTGCTCACTTTTATTTTCTCTAATTCTGTTGTTTCTGGTCTTTCCTACTCTCTCTTATATGTTTCTTTACATTAAAATGCTTTTATTTGACTCACTTCATAAAAGGTGAGTTTTGAAATCTGAAACTGTGAGATTAAAGCTGATTTATGTCTAGTGGTAAAGCTAATTGAGACCCAGGATCTGAGCACATAAACCTTTCTATTTTTATCCATTTATTAAGCACACCATCAGTTTATTTTCCTCTGTCATTAAAAATCAAGTATAATGTCAGTATTAAAAAGCATCTAATTCTGTTTCCTAACAAAATTGTATGCATAGACGGCATTTTATTTTGCAGTGACATTACTAAATTAGTGTGAGTTGTTGATAAGCTAATTTACAATGGTAGACAAGATCAAGGCTTACCCTTAGGCTGATTTATCATAGTTAATATATTTGATAACAGTCTGGCAAGTAAAGCTTTGAAAATATAATGAATTTACAATGTGTACCCATTATAACACAATAGGTGATTAGTTAGGCAGTTCCTTGTATATTTATATACTTTTTTTTAATTGAGTTTCAGCAGCAAATGAATAGAGTTGTGTTACATCAATATATTAAATTCCAAGTGTTCAAATGTTTAACCATACTGAAAATAAATATAGTCATATCCCAAATATTTTACTGTTAGCTTACTGCAATACCTTGTATTCAATTAAAAATTAATTACAAATCATCAGAAAAAGTATAAAATGTTAGAGCTGGAAGGGAAACTTAGAAATGCCGTTTAACTTCATTTTATAGATAGGAAAATGAAATAGCAAGAGATGAGAAATAATGTGTTCAATGTAACTGAGCTAGTTTGAAACATGGGTTAGACTAGGTATCACTGCCAATTTTTATTTGAGAAAGTCTTATCAATAGACATCATACCATATCAGCCAGAAATTATGATATTTATCTTGCATCTTTGAATAATGATAGATAGTAACTGACTGCATTTTCTAGGATATAGAGTGAAAAAGTAATTTTTCTTCTACATTTCTAGGTTGTTGGCAGAGCACCCCCCATATTAAAAGCAAATTAAATCAAATAGAACTTTAATAACATATTTACTGTATACATGGGATATATCCAGAAAAAGTGAATAAATCCTTGAAATAACTCGACACCATCTAAAATATAATCTTCAGCAAAAAACTGAAGAAGATGTTGGGGTGGGGTGAGATCAGTTAGGAAATTTACTAGGAAAAGCACAGCGAACAAGGATAAGATTGTTTTGCAAATTTAAGTCTTTCCCTTCTCTATTGATAAGCGTTTCTATACATTTAGAGTCACCTGATCCTCCTGGTACAGTGAAGACAACATTACAAATGGACATCTCTAATGTAATGTAATATAATGTAATGTAATGTAATGTAACATAGTGTAATGTAATGTATATATCTCTCTTAAAAGAGTAACTTCTACGCAGTTTTCAGAGCTTTTCTAATATCTGTCTGACATTTCTTAAAAAACAAACAGTTCAAAATAATCCTTATGCCAAAATGACATATCTTGGCATGATACATTGTGTTCCCACTCAACGGGAAGGGATTTTTATAAGTGCTTAACAATTAGACAATGCTTTATATCATTCTTATTTGTACCAAAAATAATAGATGATTTGGGGGTGACTGGGATGTTTCCCTCTATACCTCCCAGTTTCCTCTTGACTAGTCAAACATTTAAATTATCATCAGACAAATTCATAGGAGAAAAATAACAAATTTAATTACATACTTATTGAGACTCCCTATAGATATGTATTCTAAAAACAGTGGGGAAAAATAAGGGTATATATTCTGAGCTAAGGATTGAAATAGGGATCTGGGGTTTTAAGAGGATGGGGAAACTCACATGACAATTATGTTACAGAACAGGTGATCTGTAATTAGATGATTGCCCTGCCATACAGATAGTTTTCTCCAATTGAAAGACTAATTCCAATAAGTATCCTAATTCTGGGTAATTAATTCCCCCAATTTTCATTCTTCTAAATAGTTAAAGAAATGTTAAAAGTTTCTCATCAGCCTGTAGGGCTTAATTGACATTACCATGAAATAAACCTTTACAAAGTGACATGTCTTAGGAAGGCCTGCTATAGACATTTTAGGGAGGTCTATCCTTCAGTGCTAAAACTCACACTGAAAGTCTTAGGAGGAAAACTTGTCTTATTTATTGTGTATCATAGAAAGTTCACACACAGAAAAAGAGATTAAGTATATGTAATAGAAATAAATTCTAAGATTTATGAAGTAATCATACTTAAAAAATTTAGGTAGTTTTAATAAATTCAGTGTTACACCAATGTTTATCATTGGAAAAGACAATCAAAAGAATGCCATGACCTTTGTTCTTTCAGCTGGACTATAGTAACTAGAGGCTTCTCAGCCTATCTCCTTAGAATGTACTTTATAGTCTTGACCCTTGAATGAGCATTCTCAGAAGCGCTTGAAGGACATAGCCCTGAGAAAATGTTCTGATGTGTAATGTGTTTTTGGGACTATCTGAGATGTATAAGTGATTGCACACAGTTGAATTCTTTATATAAACTCTTGAGACTTGGCAGGGTTGTGGAAAATGACTTGTCTTGTGGTCACTCAAGACAGAACCTCTTGAGTAAGCTCCTTTGGGAATTAAATTTGTTACCTATAAATATGAAATAGTATGTCTATTTCTTTAGCTCCCCCATCCCTTCCATGTACATGACTCACTTTTTAGATTATGCCTGGCATGCTTCTGAGGTTGCAACTCAACAGCTATCCAACACACCATTTTTCAGTCACATTAGGGAAACCTTCCATTATTTTTATCATACTTTTTTTACATCTCACAAGTATTCCCCTAAATTTAATTATATCTCAAAAATGTCTTTGAATGTATATTTCCATGAAGATTTAATTAAGAAATAAGAAATAGTGGGTCATATGTTCAGCATTTATTTTGCTATTTAAACTCCTAATATTCCTGTGAACACAGATATTTTCACAAAGCTTGGAATAATGTTTCTAGAAGCTGTTTAAAAACTTTTATCTAGGGGCCTCCCCAGTGGCACAGCCGTTAGGCGCTGCGCTGTGGAGCTGTCGGCAGCGGCGACGCTAGTTCGATGCCCGGCAGACCTCTCCTGCCTTGCCTGCTGCTCCCCTCAGCAGTGTATTTCTGATCTGCCTGTTCTGCTACCCGCACCGTCTCTGGTGAACCCTCTCGCTGCCCCACGCCTCTGGCCTGTACCCCAGCTTGTATGTATAAATAAAAAATAAATCTTTAAAAAAAAACTTTTATCTAATCAATACATTATGTGTGATAGTAAAACAAAAAGTGATTTTACTGTCAGAATAATACAGGAGATAAAAAAGATAAACCTTAGAGATAAGGCAGATGTACAGAAGTAAGTAATAAAACAAAAATCAAACAAATCATAGTCACATTTGGATTAGCTTATGTACCTGAAGGGAATAATGTGTGCTATGATGAGATTTATAATAGTTCAATTATAATAGATCTTATGAAGGGCCAGTTAGGGGTTTCAAAACAAATATACCAAGTTCAAAAATAGTTTCTGAGAGTCAATTGAAGGAACTGACAAGCAATTATATATCTACACAGAAATCCAAAATCAAATAAAATTGGCTTGTTATTCATATAGCAGCTAATTGACCAGATGTATTCCAAAATAAGACAATCTCATATTTGCATCATAGATGTAAATGAAATTCTTAAACCAATTTCTTCTAAATAAAGAGGGAGAATAAAATGAAATTTGCAAACATTACGATAAAATTCAATAACTGACTGTAAAAATGTGGAGATCATACAAGGCTAAAAACTATGCATTGCTTTAAATGTCCTTCAAAAAAGTCTTTCAAATGTCTTGCATCAACTGAGAGTAAATACATATATATAATGTAAAATATATTACTGTATACATACTCTATCATGGAATGAAAAATAGTGGATGATCTTCTAATACACTGGACAATGAAAGTACTAAATGCTTTTTCACTGTCACCTTTATGCAGTGTTGTACTTTTTCTTCTGATTTTCTATATTGGTGATGCAAAATTGAGCTGAAAGAAAAAAAAATTAGTTTATATTATTCAGCATTTCCAAGTTTGATCTTCAGAACTAATGATTGTGTCATATTTCCCTGTTTTGTTATATTGTCAAAAATTAAAACAAAACCCTGTCATATAAAATTTTAATCCTGTTTTTTTCATCCTTTGTTGGGGGATGCTTAGCAACTTTGCGACAATAATCTTTCTATAAACAAACAAACAAAATACAAAAAAGAAAGTGAAGTTCAGACATATACTAGATATCTGCACGGGAGCCATCAAAGAGCATGTAGAATCCAAAGGGAGCAAAAAAATTTCATTGCTTTTACTCTAAAAGGCATCTCATCAAGTTGATGTCAAGTGAATTTTTTGAAGTTGTTTTTGAAGTTTAATTTCAAGCTTTCAAAACAGTGTGTTTCATACTTAATAAATTTGGAGGGAAGATTTCAGGTTAAAATAAAAGCTGTTTAGGAATATGAAACAACATAAAGAAAAGAGGTAGGTGTGAAAAAGAACTATCTTGTGGTAAATTGATACCTTTAAGTTAGCTTTCCTTCATATCAGGAAACAACATTGAGAGAGTCTAGTCACTAAGTGTTACCCTAACTTCAGATCTGCTTAAAAAGGTGATGATTAAAGAACAGGATTGGGGTAGAGGAGTAAGCTATTTGATTGGAGTAAGCTATTTTATTCATTTAGGAGCTTATGAATAAATTATTCCCAAACACTTAGATAAAATATTCCAAATTTGTACATTTTTCCCTAACACTATGATGAAATCGCACCAACAGAGACTGAATTTGGGATATCAATAGCCTAGAAGATAAAATACTTTTTCTTTTTTTAGAAATTTATTTATTTTTATGCATACAAGCTGGGGGATAGGCCAGTGGCATGGTGCAGTGAGAGGGTTCACCAGAGACAGAAGTGGGGAGCAAAACAGACAGATGGCCTGAAATATACTGCTGAAGGGAGCAGCAGGAGAGGTAGGAGAGGTCTGTCACACCATGTGGGAATCTCCTCAGCTGGGCATAGAACTCACGTTGCCGCTGCCCACAGCGCAGTGCTTAACTGCTGCGCCACCAGGGAGGTCCATAAAATATAATTTTAAGGATTTAGAATCAAACTAATGTTTCAGGCAGTTATCAATAATTAATTTCTTGTCTTAATGCATTTTATCATTATTTAAACAGAAAGTCTTTTAATGGGGAAAGTTGAAGATTCTCAGGATGGTTTAGTAAGAAAATTGGAACCTATACTCCTAAATCATACACAGTATTATTAGCCAACATTACCTAAACAAAATAAATAATGTAATTTTTAAAAGGGGCATATGTATGTACAGGCTATAGGCAGAAAGGTACAGTATTACTGGAGGAAGAGACATTGAACTTGAGCTGACCAAATTCAGAGGTTTGTCTTGGAAATGATAAAAAGTGTAGTTGCATATTGTGTGACATTTGGAACTGTCAGGGTCTCAGAGAAAGGAATGTGCAAGTAAACAATCACAAGCAACTTCACAAGTGATGTTTCACATCACTACAATTTAGAGTCTAATCAGGTGACACCTAATGATCCCCACATTGGATTTATACTAGTTGCACTATGAAAAGCATGATAAGTACTTGAAAGTAATTTGTATCTTTTTTTGTACATCTGAAGTTGTGTAATCGTTCTCCATTTTACCTACAAGTATAAAATTATTAATAATATGTGTAGATTATTAATAATATGTGTAGTAGATATTAATAATATGTGTAGTAGATAATTAAATGACTTTCAATAAACTTTGAGTATATAGTTTATACTTTAAAGTAATCAAATGTTTCTAAATTATAAATGGGAAATTTTAGACAAAGTTTAACCATCCGTGCAATGAGTATTGCAGGTGATATATGTGAAAGCAAGTTATATATTTTTAAAGACATATTTCTGAAGGTTAATTTTTCTGAAAAATGAGAATTAAAAGACTGTAATTGTTTTAGTCTCTGAAAACAAGTAGCAAGAAGCAATTTTACATGCATATTTTAGAAATATTTATTCATTTATTTTATGCATACAAGAGTTGGGGTGCAGGTCAGAGGTGTGGAGGGGTGAGAAGGTTCACCAGAGACAGAGTGGGGAGCAGAACAGGCAGATCAACAAAAATACACTGCTAAGGGGAGCAGTGGGCAAGGTGGGAGTGGTCTTCTGCACCATGTGGGAATCTCCCCAGCCAGGCATAGAACTTGTGCCTCAGCTGACGACAACTACACAGCGCTGCACTAAATTCATTGCACCACCAGGGAGGCCCTATGTATATGATTTTTTTAATATATTTTTTGATAATATATATTTTTTAAAATATCACTTAGAAATGTTGTTATAGGTCCCTTAAAATACAGTTAGCAAGCAAATATAATTTAAATTATATTTTAATTCAAAGCACAGACATGTAATAAACAATGAATCTTAACAATGAAGTATTTTCTGATTTTTGTTACAATTATTTTTAAATGAAGTATTTTCTGATTTTTGTTCTGATTCTTGTTAAATATATCTCACAATTAGAGATTTATGGAATCTAATCTTTATTCCAAACAAAACAAGGATTAGGAAAATGCCTAGTTAAATAGTCAAATGTTTATTTAAAGATGATTTTCTTGAATGTCTTTTAAATAGGGAACAATTATACCTAAATTGTTATTCTTCCTTACTTTGTATAAAACTCCTCATTTTCTGTTTGAATCTGTAATGATATGGGGTATTAGCATATTAAAGGAAGCACTGTGGAACATTTCACAAAGCTTCAGAGTTAAAAATTAAACATAATATCCTTTATTTTACTTTTTTTTAAAGATTTATTTATTTATACAAGCTGGGGTATAGGCCAGAGGCGTGGGGTGGCAAGAGGGTTCACCAGAGACAGAGCAGGGAGCAGAACAGGCAGATCAGAAATACACTGCTGAGGGGAGCAGCGTGCAAGGCAGGAGAGGTCTGCCGCACCAGGTGGGACTATCCCCGGAACTCGCATCTCGCACTGCTGACAGCTCCACAGCGCAGCGCTCAACCGCTGTGGCTGCGCCACCAGGGAGGCCCTCCTTTATTTTACTTTTTGATTAAAAATGTCTGCTGTCATTGCTGATAACTCAAACAATTTCATCAATAGTAGGTGTTTGATCATTTATTACTTGATAGTTTTCATTTTTGTTGTTATTTTTTATTTATGTCATTCGTGGTTCAAGATCATGACTTCATTAAGAGTGGTGGCCAGTCCCTGTAGAAAAAAAATTAAAATAAGTCACTGTCAAGGACAAGATGGAGATGGTCAATGTCAGTGCACAAGGAAACCCAGCCTAACCTTATGAGAATTTTTAGCTCTTCTCAGTAACCAGCAGAGGACACCAGCCTTCCCTTAAATGTCAGCTCTGTTTGTGCCATTAGTGGACATTCTTGTTCAGATTAATCAAATAACCTAGCATTAAGTAAGACAGAGGGCCACTAGGCCACTAGTAAGCTAAAAAAGTCAAATAACTTCCTTATTATCACAAAAATCCCTTGGTTTCTAAGCAACACAGAACTCACTGTTCTCATACCCTTGAGTTTCCTGCCTTACAGGTTAAAAATATTGGGATAAACTCATCTTTCTACTTTATTTATTCAGCATGTATTGTTTTGGTGTTCTACACTCCCTAAGTCAAACTGAAATGTCTTTTTTTTAATGTATATATTTTATTGTTATTTATAGCTTTACATTTTGTATTCCCCTTGGGTAACCCACCACCAATTCACCCGTGATCCATCTCCATGGTACTTTGTGTCTTTTTCTACTCATTTTGTGCCCTTATCCTCCCCCCCACCCCCCCATGCTGAGTGTCTCTCTCCTATTTGTTTGTTTTTTTTATTATTTATTTATTTTTTTATTTATACATACAAGCTGGGGTACAGGCCAGAGGCGTGTGGTGGTGAGAGGGTTCACCAGAGACAGAGCAGGGAGCAGAACAGGCAGATCAGAAATACACTGCTGAGGGGAGCAGCGGGCAAGGCAGGAGAGGTCTGCCGCGCCATGTGGGAATCTCCCAGGCTGGGCGTCAAACTCGCGCCGCCGCCGCCAACAGCTCTACAGCTCAGACACCAGGGAGGCCCATCACTCTCTCCTATTTGGTTTCCCTATATATTTTTTTTAAAGATTTATTTTTTATTTATACATACAAGCTGGGGTACAGGCCAGAGGCGTGGGGCGGCGAGAGGGTTCACCAGAGACGAAACGGGTAGCAGAGCAGGCAGATCAGAAATACACTGCTGAGGGGAGCAGCGGGCAAGGCAGGAGAGGTCTGCCGCGCCATGTGGGATTCTCCCCGGCTGGGCGTCGAACTCGCGTCACTGCTGCCTACAGCTCCACAGCGCAACACTTAACCACTGCCACCATTAGATAGTTTTATCTTTCTTTCTGGCTTATTTCACTGAGTATGATCCCCTCTAATTCCATCCATGTCGCTATAAATTGCATGTGTTTATCTTCTTTGAATGCTGAATAGTATTCCATTGTGTATATGGACCACATCTTCTTGATCCAGTCATCTATTTTTGGACATCTGGTTTGCTTCCATACCTTTGCTATTGTGAACAGTGCCGCATCTTATAATCAGCTTATACACTTTTTTTCATAAAGTTGTATGAGTTAGTGAATCTTCAAATTCATTATCAGCTCCCAAATTCCAGCACTGAAATGCCTGACTTTGTGTCAGTTTCAATTTTCTGGTCCAATCAATAGTGACTAGGGACATTATGGTTACTTGACAGGGAATTGAGACACAGGTATGTTTTTCTCATGTCTACACTGGCAAGCTGACTCTTAGATGAGGGCATTTGGACAATCATGAACTGTCTAACGAAAGCGAGAAAAAATAACATGTCTCATTTTCTGACTTTAAAAAATAAAATGTCATTTTTTTTTCATTGTGTGTCTCATGAGGGGATTTTTTTTTTGATATAACTGTATTTGTGTTACTTTTTTATAATTATATACTGTAGGGTAAATGAAAGATTGATCAGGATTTTCCTGCCCTACCACCATTATATTTAATGATAGATAACGGCTGTCCTGTTGGCGACACCTGGAGAAGGGTGTGGGCCTGTGTGAGTGGATGCATCTGGGCCTGGAGAGACAGCATATAAGGAAGGAGTCATAGAGGATGTGGTAGAAGTAGGAGAAGCAGTAGAGAACTGAGTGTGATGGCAGAGGACCATTTGGAGTGCAGCAGAGAGTGCAAAATATGCCACTAGAGAGCCCAGAAAGTGAAGATTTGACCGGGGCTGGGAGGCCTTCCAGCCTCCTGTACCCCGCCCCCTTGCTGGCCCTGTTGCCTCTCTACAACAGATAATTAAAAGCCTTAAAAAGCCACCAGCGGCTCCAGAACTTTCCTGTCTACCTGTTTGCCCAGCTCCGTAGCAAACATTTTCCCTGAGTCTTCCTGTTGCTACAGTGTGGGAAATATATTTTTTAATTTTGAGTAATTGCATAGTAGCATAGTTACTTTTGTAGGGGTTGGACCAGTCTACATCCCATAAATGATACATGAGTTTAATAAACATAATTAAAATATAGTACCTATTCCATTGTTTATAAGCACAGAATTTGTGCTTATAAATGATTTTAGAAGATTGTTTAACTGATGGCCTTAATAATAATTTTCAATGAGATGTATAAATAGAGAATATAATTTCTGAGACCCCCACTTTCAGAAATGATATAAGGTAAATTTTTTAAATATTAAATAAAAAATACTAACAAAAACTAAAAGGATAAAAGGCCTATGTTAATTAAACAGATAAAATGATGACATAAATTCTCACCAAAACATACATTTCAAATGAGGGCAATGAACAGTATTTCAATGACTTCTCATCTCCCACTAGAAAGATCTTCATCAACCATTTTTTATTTAAAAGGTGTTTTCTGTTTTTGTTTCAGTTCATATTTGGTGCCAATTATTTCTCAATAGGAGATAAAACTATATAGAAGTTCAATAAAAAAACTAAGAATGAGACTCAGTCCACAACATATTCATTAGTTAAAAAACAATTGAGTAAGTATATAAGTAAAGCAGTACTTTTATGCCTATATATATACATATACACACACACATATATTAAAAAAAAAAACATTTTCAAAAGACTTTTGGATGCCTCATTTTATAAGAATAAAAGGAATCCTATGCCTTGCTTTGTAATTTCTGAAGCAAACCCTATTTTGGTCTCCATTCATTGTAAATATTCTATGTGGATTTATTCTATGGTAAATAGTTGAACACAAAGCTATTGAAATAGAAGGGTTTGATAAGCAACTACAAAGATCCACCTTTTTCTTCTAAGATGAAATAGTTTAATAATTAGTTTTCAAATTCTATGCTTATAATTAGGGAACCCTAATTATTCCTTGACAAAACAAATATCATACCAGGTAAAACATAAAGATTGTAGTGACTAGAAATCATGAAAAATAACAACAAAAATTAAAACACTTTATTTTTAATTCAATGTATGAAATGTTTAGTCATGAAATCAGATTCATTAAACACTTTTAGTTTGTATTAAATTATAAACAAAATTATTGCATACTCATTTTTCTATTTAATTAAAAAATTTTAATTCAAACAAAGAGTAACCAGTCCTGAATATTGCTATTAATTGAACACACCTGAGGAATTCCTTGGACATGCTTCACCTTGGTCATCTCATTATAAAATTGGTTATGCCTGTAAGCACTTAATCATCCTCTCAGCAAATAATTTGTGAAGGTTTTTTTTTTTTTTTTTTTTTTTTTTTTGGCTTAGGCACAAGAGGATGATATCTTAATGAATCTTATCAGGCAATAAGAACATGTATTTTTAGTTGCTTATATGAGTCATTATGCAAAGTACATCGATCTTGGTGGTAAAGTAAAGCAGACAAGGAAGAGTTTGTTCAAAAAATATTGCAGTTGGTTAGACAAATTAGAGTAGTCTGACCTCAACTCCACTGCAAAAACCCTGAAAAAATTTTATGTGCTGTGATTTGGAAAAGGTAGGCCATCTGTGCTTACTAATTGGCCTTACTCAAAGAGTACTGTAAGAAGGTCTTTAAAAGATTTACACCCTAAAGGGGCAGGGAAATAATTTACGATCATAAGTTTTCTAAGGTAAATGCTCTAAATAAAGAGAGCGGGAAAGAGACCTGGAAGCCAGAATCAGGAAGAATCTATATGAAGTTTATTCAAACTGTGGGGAACATTAAAATCATTACGGTTAGCGTAGAAAAAAATGACTCTTTTTAAACAGAATTCAAATGATTAATACAAATTACACAAATGATGTTAGCAAAAGAGTTTGTTGTCAAACCATGTGTTTGTTCACTTTGATTTACCTTTAAGTATCTATTAATCTCTGCCAGCAGTAGATTCCTAAAACTGGCGTTTTGCTTTTCTTAGGGGTAGATATTGTTAACTGAATTTAAGATCTCAGTGATCGTTAGACACGAAGTTTGTTAGATAACATTGGTCAACAAATTTTTACAGAAGTGATGTTACTGAAATAAAATAAGTCATTTCCTATCAATTTGCATGTGCTGACATGAATGTGACTGTCAAATTCTAATTTTCGCTCTAGGTTTTTTTTTTTTTGTACTCTGCAATAAATTGATGTTTATATCACGAAATGCATGCCAATAGTAATAGGCCTATGGTTAATACCTGTAAAAGATCAAGTCATAGACTAATTCTTAGATTTCTTCTCTGCTTGTCTCTTGGATAGCTATTCAGGAATAGACTAGATGGAAGACGGGTTCCATTGTGCAAAAGCACAGCCTTAAGACTCAGTTTCGAAGAATCTAGAGTCTCCAATCTTGTGGATCATGAGTGATTTTGAGTATTGATGAGGCCCTCAATATTGGAACAGAATACCAGAGTACTTTCCTTTCTGAAGAAAGGCTCCAACTGCTGGTGGCGCTTTCAATATAAAGTAATTGTGACATCTTCTTCTAGAAGATTCCATTGTTGGAGTCTTGATCCTAGTAATTCTGCCTTGTTCTTGAATAAATTAGTCATTTCCTATCAATTTGTATGTGCTCAACACAAATATGACAGTCAAATTCTAATTTTGGCTCTAGTTATTTTTTGTAATCTTCAATAAATTGATGTTTATATCACAAAATGCATGTCAATAGTAATAGGCCTATGGTTAATACCTGTAAAAAATCAAGTCATAGGGCCTCCCTGGTGGCGCAGTGGTTAAGTGCTGTGCTGTGGAATTGTCGGCAATGGCTACGCGAGTTCGACGCCCGGCCGGGGAGAATCCCACATGGCGAGGCAGACCTCTCCTGCCTCGTCCGCTGCTCCCCTCAGCAGTGTATTTCTGATCTGCCTGTTCTGCTCCCTATTCTGTCTCTGGTGAACATTCTCGCCACTCCATGCCTCTGGCCTGTACCCCAACTTAAATAAATAAACCTTTAAAAAAATAATAAAGTCATGGACTACTTCTTAGATTTCTTCGCTTGTCTCTTGGACAGTTGTTCAGGAATAGAATAAATGGAAGACAGTTTCCACTGTGCAAAAGCACAGCCTTAAGACTCAGTTTTGGGGCCTCCCTGGTGGCGCAGCTGTTAACTGCTGCACTGTGGAGCTGTTGGCAGCGGGGACGCGAGTTTGATGCCCGGCCTGGGAGATACCCACATGGCGTGGCAGACCTCTCCTGCCTCGCCTGCTGCTACCCTCAGCAGTGTGTTTCCATCAATCTGCCTGTTCTGCTCCCCACTCTGTCTCTGGTGAACCCTCTCGCCACCCCACGCCTCCGGCCTGTACCACAACTTGTATGCATAAATAAATCTTAAAAAAAAGAAAAGACTCAGTTTCGAAGAGTCTTGAAATAGTCTTCATTCTTGTGGGTCATGAGTGATTTCTAAGGCATTCATGAGGCCCTCAATATCAGAACAGAATACAAGAGTACTTTCCTTTCTGAAGAAAGGCTCCAAGTGCTGGTAATTGTGATATCTTCTTCTAGAAGATTTCATTGTTAGAGTCTTGATCCTAGCAATTCTGCCTTGTTCTTGGATAAATCCAAATCATGAACCAGGTCATTTAGTTCTTCCTGTGTTAGTCGTATGGGGTTGATGATGCACCACAGTGAAAATCTGCATCACTGCATGCTGATGGAACAGGAGAACAGGTCGGCTCACCCTTGTCCTCATCAGATGAATCAAGAGAATATTCTGCTAGAGGTTCTGGAATAGGCAGTCCCTCCCCATGTGGAACTGGTCTCAATGCAGGCGGAATATTTGTGTAGACTATTCTCAACTTCTTTTGCTTTGTTATTCCTCTGGAAAGAGGAGGTACCAAGCAGAAGTCACAGTCTTTTATGTGGTTGCATGGCTCTCTCCATACCATGGGGACTGCAAATGGCATTGATGGTCTTTTGCCATTTAACCACATGTAGCACAGCATATTTGTGGGGCCCAAGGCTTGTCTTGGTCACCAACCTTACATCTGAAGTAAAGATGATCAGCCTTCTTCACTTGAGTAGTGATACTTCTGGTTGGCAAATGTCATTTCCCCACCAAAGAGAGCAGAAATTGTGCACGCTATTAATGCACTTTCGAGGCATTACTGTTCTGTATTATGCCTAAATGGAGAAAATAATAACAGTTCTATGGAACAGTAGCTTAAACCGTCTCGCACAAAGTTTGAAATATTTTCAGTGCTCAACTTTTCCGGCAGGGCTCTGTATAGTGCATTACTGATGTCTGCTTACTTCAGCAGCCGCCTGGCAGTAGTATTGCATTGCATCAGAAAATGATGCCGTCAACTCTGGATGATATGTGCATGATGGTATTATGCAATGTGATGCAATAGTACATCATTCTAGGCTGATTTAGGATGTTGTTGCAGTCCTACTGGATAAATTTACATGGTGAAACATATAAAATGAATTATATGAAATATCTTAAAAACGAGAGCTAATAAAAAATGTTCAGGGTTATATTCATGTTCAACACATCAAGATACTACAGATTAGGGCCTTTTTAAGTCAGTAATAATCTCAGTGTTGACCAGTGTAATCAAAGTGAAGATTTGAATTTCTGAAGCAGCCTGACAGATTATACTCTGTGAGAACTGTTCCTATAGTCATCAATTTCAGTTTAGTTAGACAAGAACAGTGTGTCACTGACATCAAAAATATTTTTATTCTTACATAAAAAATATAATCATTTTTGACAGGGCTGTTAGTCCTAAGTTATTTTGACCTAAAGATACATTGATGCTGTCTAGGCATGAAGGAAGGGAAATGCTGTAGACTTAAAATCTCCCTTTTTAAAGAATGCCTTCTGGGGATGCAAAGGCTAGAAACCCCATTGTTTTAGTCTTCTTTATCTGGTTTCTTGGTCTTTAGTGGGGATCGAAAGACTGATTTGACCTGCAGGAAGTAGATTTCAGCTACTTGTTTCACAGACTGCAATTCTATGCAATCGGCTTTGCATAGAATATTAGGGAAGGAAGGTTCCTAGATTTTACACACAGTATCAAAATTCACAAAGTTTACATTGCATATGTCATACTACAAATGTAAAGATTCCACAAAATTAATTTTGTCATGTTATAGTGCATCAGTTCTATATAGTTCTGTGGACAGGGCCTATAGAAGCCATGGGGAAAAAAATATATTCATCTTATTTTAAAAATTTTACCTTGCTTTTTTTTTTTTTTAAAGATTTATTTATTTATACGTACAAGCTGGGGTACAGGCCAGAGGCGTGGGGTGGCGAGAGGGCTCACCAGAGACAGGACGGGGAGCAGAACAAGCAGATCAGAAATATACTGCTGAGGGGAGCAGCGGGTGAGGCAGGAGAGGTCTGCCGCACCATGTGGGATTCTCCCCGGCCGGGCGTCGAACTCGCATCGACAGCTCCACAGCGCAGCACTCAACCGCTGTGCCACCAGGGAGGCACCTACCTTGCTGTTTTTGATGAGACAAATATATAAAACTATATTTAGTTTGATCCATGTTGATGTTTAGCACTAACACAGGAAATATTTAAGACTCTCCATAAAAGTTGTGTGTGTATCAGAGTGTGTGTGTGTGTGTGTGTGTGTGTGTAGAAGAACTGAGGTGTAGTCCAGAGGTGATGGGTGAGAGGATTCACCACAGACAGAGTGGGGATCAGAACAGGCGGATTTACTAAAACACATGGTTAAGGGGAGCAACGGGACAGGAGAGGTTTGCTGAATCATATATAGATTAGCTCTCTGGCCTGCATTTAAACTTAGGCCATAGTGGTGATAGTGCTGAGACTTAACCTCTAGGCAACCAGGGAGACCCTGCAATAGGTTTATATGTAGAAAATAATTCAGAGAACACTAAAACACTCAAAAATATCATTTAAAAAATCACTATACGCTGAAGTTAGTTTGGGAAAAATAGTTGGTCATATATCTCATTATAGGACATGTATCTCATGAATGAGGTATAGACAAAAATTACCAGTTATTCTGAAAGTGTAAAGGGCCTCCCTGGTGGCCCAAGGAGTTAAGTCTCAGCACTATCAAGCTGTTGGCATCAGCAGGATGAGTCTGATCCCTAGGCAGGGAGCTAACCCACATGGCGCAGCAGAACTCACCCGTCTTGCCTGATGCGCCCCTCAGCAGAGTGTTTCATTCAGTCAATCTGACTATTGTGCTCCACAATGTCTCTGGTGAATCCTCTCACCCAACCCACTCCCATCTCCACCACACACACACCTCTGGCCTATGCCCCAGCTCTTATATGCATAAATAAATAAAATTGAAAAAAAAAAAAGAACTGAAAGTGTAAAAGTATTAAGTCTTCAGAATTACATTATTAAAATTTCATTTAGGAGTCCTGTGATTAGGTCTTACATTGAAGGCTTTCATACATTTTGAATTTATTTTTGTTTATGTAGTTATAAGGATTTAGTGTTTGTTTTCTCTCTCTCTCTCTTATTTATTTTTTTTTTTTGCACATTGCTGTCAATGTATCTAGCACAATTTGATAAACAGACTTTCCTTTTTCCATCCTATGATTGTGACTCCTTATAAAAGATGAATTGTCCAATTTGTGTGATTTTATTTCTGGGGTTCTAAATTATCCCCTTCGCCTGTGTTTCTGTTTTTGTTCCAAAACTGTATGTTTACTTACATTTTCTGTGTAGTATAGCTTGAACTCCAGGTGTTTGATACATCCATTATTCTTCTTTCAGGATTGATTAATCATGATTTTTTGTTCTGGTTCCATAGAAATTTTATAATTGTTTATTATATTACCTCACAAATAATTGAGATTTTGATAGAAATTATGCTGAACATGAGATATTTTTTTCTTTTTTTTTTAAAGATTTATTTATTTATACATACAAGCTGGGGTACAAGCCAGAGGTGTGGGGCGGCGAGAGGGTTCACCAGAGACAGAGTGGGGAGCAGAACAGGCAGATCAGAAATACACTGCTGAGGGGAGCAGCGAGTGAGGCAGGAGAGGTCTACCCCACCATGTGGGATTCTCCCTGGCTGGGCGTCGAACTCACTGCCAACAGCTCCACAGCGCAGCGCTCAACTGCTGCGCCACCAGGGAGGCCCAAGAGATATTTTTATTCTATTTCTTTGTATCTTCTATTTCCTTTAACAGTGTATTGTAGCTTTTGTTGTATAGATCCTGCACATACTTGGCTAATCTTATCTACAGATATTTCATCCTTTTTGGTGCAATTGTAAATTAATTTTCTTAATTTCTCTTTCTTCTAATTTTTGTTTTTATATAGAAATGTAACTGACTTTTGTGAATTGATTTTGAGTCTGATCACTTTATTGTATTCATTATTCCAGGTAGTTTTTTGTAAATCGTTTGGATTTTCAAAGCATATTATCATGTCATCTATGAATAGTGATAGTTTCACTTCTTTTCCAATTTGGATTATTTTTATGTCTATCACCTAATTGACCTGGTAAGACCTTCCACTATAATCTTGAATGCAGTGAAAATGTTCATCCTTGTCTCACTCTTTAAGTTAGCAGAAATGCTTTCAATCTTTCACCATTGAGTAAAATGTTAGCTGTAGGTTTGTTGTATATAGCCCTTACTATATTTAAATAAGTTCCATGTATTCCCATTTTATTGAGTCATTATAATAAATGTTGTTGAACATTGTCAAATGGTTCCTCAGCATATACTGAAACTTTTATGAATGACTTCTTTTTGTTGATCTGGTGAGTAACATTGATTGGTGTATACTGAACCAACCTTGCATTGCTAGCAAGAAACAATCTTGATCATGATGGATGATTCTATTAAAATATTGTTAGATTCTAATTCTTTAAATATTGTGAAGGATTTTTGTATCTGTTTATCAGAGATAACAACCTTTATTTTATTTTTTTTCTTGTCCTATACTTGTTTGATTTTTCGGGCTCAGTCAAGGTAATATTAGCTTCACAAAATGAGTTTTAGAGATTTCTGCCCTCCAGTTTTTTTGAGTAATTTGAGTAGTATAGATTTTTGTCCCTCTTTAAAGGTTTGGTAGAATTTGCTAGTATAATTATCTAGTTCTGGTATTTTTGATCTTAAGAAGGATTTTGATTATTATTTTTATTCCTGTGTTTGTGATTAGTCTGCTTAAGCTACTTTATCCTATTCAGTCTAGGTAGGTTGTATGAATCTAAATATTTATCTCATTCATATGTGGAATACAGAGAAAATAGAAAACAAAATATCTGAGAAAAATATTATGACTGCAGAATTAAGGCTGCTAGAGGGAATGGGTATATAATGTGGAACAAAGAGGGGCAGGGGCCCAATGGTCTTAGGCAAAGGATTATGGGTGATTTTATGGTGGATGTGATAACACACAAATGAGGAGGTGCAAACTTAATTCCCTAAATCGTGTACAATGCTGTACACCAATGCTACCTCAATGAAGAAAAATAAATAAGTAAATGGGCATGTGTTCATTCCTCAAAGATTCCTCAGTTGCTCTGCGTAGAGACAATCATAATAGGTTCTACTAATTCTTTGTATTTCTGCAACATATGTTGAAATTTGACCTCTCTCATTTGTGATTCTTTTTATTTCGGTTTTCTCTCTTTTTTTCTTGATGAGCCTAGCTATGGGTTTGTCAATTTAATTGTCTTTTCAAATAACCCGCTGTCAATTTCACTGAACATTTTGACATTTCACTTACTATTTCACTTATTTCCACTATCATTTTATTATTTACTTCCTGATACTAATTTTCAATTTTTTTTTTCTTAGACCCTTCATTTATAAGTTTAGATTTTTTTTTGAAATATTTCTTACTTTTTGATGTGGAATTTTACAGCTAGGTATTTCCTTCATATTAACGCTTTCAGAACACCTTATAAAAACTGGTGTCTTGGGCCTCACCAGTGCTGCAGTGGGTTAAAGTGCTGTGCTGTGGAGCTGTCAGCAGCGGCGAAGCGAGTTCGATTCCCGACTAGGGAGATTCCTACATGGCATGACAGACCTCTCCTGCCTTGCCTGCTGCCCCCCTCAGCAGTTTATTTCTGTTGATCTGCCTGTTCTGCTCCCCACTCTGTCTCTGGTGATCCCTCTCACTGCCCCATACCTCTGGCCTGCACCCCAGCTTGGATGCATAAAATTAAAAAAAAAATTAAAAAAAAACCTGGTATCTTGTCTATATAATTTTGTTAGTCTTCAGATTATTTTTAATTTTTTCTCTTGATTTCTTTTTTAACCAGAAACTATTCAAAAGCATTTTGTTTAGTGTTCACACATTTTGGTTTATTCTGAGATTCTTTTTGTGATTAATTTCTAGCTTTATACTACTGTGGTAAGAGAAGATGCTTGATATACATTCTATTTTCATGTATTTTTGTAACATTTTTGTGTCTTAGCATTTGATTTGTACTTAAGAATATTTTGTATACACCTGAGAAGAATTTGCATTCATTTCTTTCAGGATGGAAGTCTCTGTAAATGTCCGTGTGAGATGTGTCAGTGTGTGTATGTGTATGTATATTGGTTTAAGTCTGTTAATACTTGCCTGATATAATTGGGTGACTATGTGTTATTTGCATGAATAGTAATGACAGTTACATCTTCTTGTTGAATTGTTTGCTTGATTTTCTATCATATAGTGCCAAATTTTGTCCTTGATTACTTTTTATTGGCTAAAATTCTAATTCATGAGATATGAAAATAGTAGTTTCCTCTTCTCTTTCCATGTTATTTTCTTGAAGAAACTTGTGCTAGCCTTTACATTTTTATTTATTTTTTTAAAGATTTATTTATTTATGCATACAAGCTGGGGTATAGGCCAGAGGTGTGGAGGGCTGAGAGGATTCACCAGAGACAAAGTGGGGAGCAGAACAGGTAGAGTGACTGAAATATACTGCTGAGGGGAGCAGTGAGCAAAACAGGAGAGGTCTGCTGCGCCATGTAGGAAGCTCCCTGGCTGGGGATTGCGATCAAACTCATGCTGCAGTGTCTCTGGATAGCTTCACAGTGTTGTGGCTTAACCCCTTGAGCCACCATGATGCCCACTCTAGCCTTTTAGCTTTAGGTTTCAAATGAGTTTCTTGTAAGCAAAGTATAAATGTCTGAAACTTTTTAGTCCAATTTGTCATTCTGTCCCTGAGCTCAGACCATTGACTTTTAGGGTGATTTTTGATATATTATACTGTCATTCTATCATTTGAAGTTTTTGACTGCTTTATCTTTTTGTTACTTTTTTTCCATTAGTTTCTTTCTGTGTTTGTTTGTTTGTTGTCACTTGGATGATTTTCTCTTGTGGTTCTCTTGTTTTCTTGATTTCTTTTTCTGAGTCTTTAGTCTAGACTTTTGCTTTGTGTTTACCATTTGGATAGAGAAATGCGTGTGTCTAAAATGTCCCCTATAAACTGGCATAGACTCATTATTATTATCATTGAACTAAAAGGTTCTGATCATTTCTTCCTCCCATTTAATATCTTGTTTTTGCAGACATCATTCTTGTTTATATTTTCTGGCCCTGTATTACTATTGTCACTTTGCTAAAGGTTTTCTGTTCTGTTTTTGGTTTGTTTTTATGTTTTGTTATAGAACATTTCTTATACAACATTTCTTGTAGGGCAGTCTGGGGATGGTGAACTCCATTTTTTTTTTTTCTGGGAAAGACAGAATTTATCTCACATTTGCATTTGAATGTTAATTCTGCAGGACAGTATATTTGTGGCTGATATTTTGTGTGTGTTTTAGGATTGTGAATACTTCATTCCACTCTCTTCTAGCCTGTAGAGTAACTGTTGAGAAGTCTGATAAGAGTCTGGGTGGGGTGACTGGTATGTTGCATTTCATTTTTAATAAAACAGACTTTAATATTTTTTTTCCTTTACCTTTGACTTTTGATAATTTTTAAAAATTTATTTATTTATGCATACAAGCTGGGGTACAGGCCAGAGGCATGGGGCAGTGAGAGGGTTCACCAGAGACAGAGTGGGGAGCAGAACAGGCAGATCTTCGGAAATACACTGCTGAGGGGAGCAGCGGGCGAGGCAGGAGAGAGGTCTGCTGTGCCATTTGGGAATCTCCTCTGCTGGGCGTTGAACTCCCGTTGCTGCTGCCAACATCTCTACAGTGCAGTGCTTAACCGCTGCACCACCAAGGAGGCCCTGATTTTTGATAATTTAACAATGATGTATCATGGTGAAAGACACTTTGTATTTTAAAATTTAAGTGTTCTTTCTGCTTCCAGGACATCCAAGTTTATTTTTTTCTTAGGCTCAGGAAGTTCTTGGATGCTATTTCTTTGAATAGGGCCTAGATCTCCTCCTCTCTTTCCACCTTCCCAAGTTTTTGCTTCCTCTTATAATAGCACCTGATATTTATTGAGCTTTCTTCATTTTTCTTAAAACTTTTTTTCTCTCTCTTTGCTTCCTCTTATAATAGCACCTGATATTTATTGAGCTTTCTTCATTTTTCTTAAAACTTTTTTCTCTCTCTTCTTCCATTTGGGTGATTTATACATTTGCATATGCAATTTCTAAAATGTTCTCTTCTACCAGCATAAACCTAATTTAAATGCTTTTAATAGTCACCTCATTTCTTTCAGCATCTCTTTTTGTGTTATTTTATATTTTCAATCTCTTTAATGAAGAATTCCTTTTGTTTCTGGATCTGCTTAATAAGACCCAATACCTCATTTTCTGAGTTTGACTCTCCTTCCAGTACCTCATTTAGCATTTTTAAAATTCCTGTTCTAAAATTTTTATCTGTTTGGTCATCTATTACTATTTTCTTTATATGTTTCTGAACTTCTATTGTTCTCATGTTTTTCCATCTTGTGTTCAGAATTTCCTAGTGTCCTAATCATGTGTTTTGCTTTATTTACTTTTGTGTGATTAGTCTCTGATGGTTTAGACTTGTTTGTCTATTTCTCTTTTTTATACCTTATAGGCAGGTGGGGGAGGGAGGAGAGTTTGTGGCTCAAATATTCAGTGTCAGTCCTGGTGAAAAGTGAGGCCTGTTTCAGGAAGACCAACCTACTTTTCTTCTTCTCCTTTCAACAAAGAAAACTACGTTCAGTACTTCAGAGACCCTAAATTCCCAACCCCACCTCCTTGCTTCTTTCCTTCGCAATGTTCTACCAAACTTGAGTCACCTGGCAAGGGG
This sequence comes from Scalopus aquaticus, assembly GCA_004024925.1. NCBI lineage: Eukaryota > Metazoa > Chordata > Mammalia > Eulipotyphla > Talpidae > Scalopus > Scalopus aquaticus. Next base: position 56,378 of record PVIJ01003348.1, on the reverse strand, counting down.
TGTCAGATGTGACCCTCAGAGTGTGAATAGTAGGAGATAGGCATTCACGGTTTCAGGCACAGGCAGTGTGTCCCAGACCTCCTGGCAATAGCCACTTCCAGGAAATGGGAGGGGGCCTAAGTTGCAAAGTACAGTAGATCTATCATTTAGATCTTTGTGGTGGTTAAGAGGGGAATTTCCCACCTGCCTTGCCTGTCAGGCTCTCCAGCCAGTCGATAGCCAGTGGACAGGGGAATGGGCCTCACTTGCCTGAAACTCTAGCTGCTAACTCTTAGGAATAGATTGAATACACAGCATGTGTGAGCATCCATCTGGACACTTCCTCTCTGAAAAGTACCCTTAGCAATATTCACCCCTACTCTGTTCTTAAGACCAGAGTAGCTGATGCCTGGAAGTGACCCTCTTTTCCTCTTTCTGTTCCCACTCCCATTTTAATGCCATACCTTTTGATAAAGTCTTCATTTCTGTTGAAGAACCTCTGAAACATCATTTGAATAAATTTTATTCTAGTTTTATTTTCCTTATAGTTGTGTTTACAGGAGAGAGTGATCCAAACCTCTCTATTTCATCATATTGTGGGTGGAGAAAAATAGATATTATATCAACTTTATTCCTCCTTATATATGAGACACATATAAGTAAATTAAACAAATCATATTAATATCTCCTAGCTTAAGGAAAATATTTTCTTGTCCTTATTCTGTGCCATTTTATAGTTGAGTGAATTAAAGTTTTATACCTGAATCTTAATATTTATGTCATTATTTGAGGACAATAAAATAGCTAGTTTTATTTTAAAATAATTAAAAATAGCCATTTAGTTTAATTATTCAATTCAAAGTATATGACAATAGTTTATTTAGAAATAGTTTCATATCTATGGCAACATTGAAATTTATTTGAAGACTTTGTCTTTGAATGTTTTGAATTTTAATTAAAATTGTTCATTTATTGTATGAATTATATGATGGATGCAAAATTTTAAGTTGATGAATTTAAATTAAATCCTACCATCAATGTTGCTAAAATAAGCAACAACTTATTATATATTATACCAAAACTACTGGTGTTTTAATGTAATTATAAGATATGTAACAAGGGCAACGTTTGCTATAGAATTATTACATATATATTTAAGGACTTCTTCAAATAAGTGATCTAATAAAAACACTTGAACACTTGCTCTTTTATTCCTATCCTGATAGATTTAGCTAGATTTTTTTTTCAATACAAAAGTCAATATGACTATTACTACTGCTACTATAAAGTCTGTGTGTTTACACAAACACACATACACACAAAGCATCATTTTTTTTAACTTGTAACTTTTAAAAATTCTATTTAGCGAATTATTATAGTGGCTACATAGCCAATATTTTGTCTTTATTATTGACATTCAGTAAGGCCAACCTATGTTGAAAGACATTTAAAATCATGGGAATTATTACCTGACTGCAATTGGAAATCCATGGTTATTGAATCAAAAACTTATTATATAAGTATTGGTTTTATCCTTTACTAGGTTATCAAATTATTTTTAATCTCTGAGTCACATATCAACTTATTAAATCTATTTTTTAAAGGAAAAACATTAAACACTTTGCTAAAACAAGGAAACTCTGTGAAAAAAGAATACCCTTTGGAATAGGGCAGTTCTTCATTTGAATCTAGTCTTGACATCTCTTTACTGAGTGATATTAGCTTGATTAGTTACATATCCAATTCTTGATTTTTCATCTATAAATACAAGCAACATTATTATCTAGAAGTATTTTTAAAGTAATGAGAAATAAATAAAATAACAGAACAACAGAATAAAACAGTATATATTCAATGTATATTTGATTAAATAGTATAATATTTTAATTTACTAGCACAGACTGTGAGTTTCCCCTCTGTAATATATAATAAAGGAAAATGAAAGGGACCATACTATACTACACAAAAATTTGCAACTTAACTCCTTAATAAGAGCATTCAAGGTAACTTGGACATACAGGTTAAATAAAACACCACACTTTCTCCCTGCCCATCTTCTCCACAACATAAGGATCATTGTGTGAATTCAAGACCTTGGCACATAGACCATAATCTTTCCCCAGATGTAAGATTTTCCAGAATTTAAGTTCATGTCACAAAGACACTAAATGTGTTTCCTGAGAAGTGTCAATCTTCTTCCTCTTGACAGACACAACCTTTTTCCATGGACTTTGGGAGGTTGGGGTGAGTGTAGGTGCAGAAGCAAGCTGTCAGACAGAATCCTTAAGCATTCTCACAGCCTCCTTCACATTCCAGTCTGTTTGCATTCATTTTCCGCCAATAGGAGGGGAGCCATTTCACTCTTCAGGCAAACCAGTTCCATGGTTGCACACAGTGCAGGTGAAGTCCTGAGAAAAATTCTGTTTTTTGGGAGTCCAGGAAGACTGATAAGGGACTGTTACAGAGTGTCTTCTGGAGGATCCTTTTCCCACCTCATAAAGTAAGGCTGACATTGAACCTGGCACTACTATATAAATTTCAGCATGAACATCTTTACATTCATCGTCTGTTCCAGCTGTGATTATTCAAACTCCACAGACCACATCTTTAAGTTTTAAGATTCAAACGGCAGATGTGATTCTTATGCCTCCGCAAATATTAGGAAAGTCTGTGGTAAAGGAACATGTGAGTTTAAAAAGTTCCTTGAGAGCTAGAGTTTTCCAAGAGATTACAACCCCATTGATTACAATCATCACTGAACACCCGAGGCTGCTGCTAATGTTGCCAGGAAAAATAAAGGGTAACAAATTATACGTTCATTTAATAAACACCTTTTCAAAATTTTAGTATATGCTGCAGATATTGAATGGGATGTATAGACAATGAAATAGGAATATTTGAAATTCAGATGTATTTCACCTGCAAGGATACTTTTAAAATTATGAGAAAGGGGATATAACTCCTCTGGGGACAAATTCTTTTCTTATAATCAAGTTTTATTTTACCTGCATTAACAAATGAGAGTAATGTCTTTACCATGAGTAATCTCGGTCACTCTTAAGATTTGAAACATTTGATTTTTTTCTTATGGCAGCTTGGTGTATTATTTAACATTTTATTCAAATGTGTTTAACATGACAATGACATTTGTCTTTCTGGTTTCAAACAGAATTCTGGTCAAGAAAAGTTTCTGAGTATATAGAAATTGGTCTTCTATTATTTTTTAAAGGTTTATTTATTCATGAATACAACAACTGGTGTGCAGGTCAGAGGTGTGAGGTGAGAGGATTCACCAGAGACAGAACAGACAGATTGACTGAAATACACTGCCTAGGGGAGCAGAGGGTGAGGCAGGAGAAGTCTGCTGCTATGCCATGTGGGAATCTCCCTGGCTAGGGATCGAATTCCTGCTGCAGTGGCTGTGTATAGCTTCAAAGTCTGAGACTTTGTGCCACCAGGGAGCCCTGTCTTCTCTTTTTTAATGTAGGTGGAAGAAAATTTACCAAAGAAATAACAGAATAGAACTTATTTTAAGAAAAGCAATGAATCTAGACTATAGCCTAATTTTCATCTTAACAGACTACTAAATGAAAAAAAGAACACACATAACAGTAGTTGAATTCAATATCGCTGCATTCTTAGAAATTTCCTTAAGGACTTTATATATACTGCTTCTCAAAATCCTCACATGTTACCAGATTTAGAAAATAAAAAAATAATGGATGTACAATTACATCTTCATTTCCAAGATTCCTTTTTTATTATCTGTATGTCCCATTCAATATTTGGAACATACTTACACAAAAGTTTAAAAAAAAGTTGTTTATCAGCATGGAAATATAATTTGTTATCCTATATTTCACCTGGCAACATTAAATCTACTTCAATAATCACATACCATTATTAATGATCCCCATTATAAGGAAAATGATCTAGGTTTAAGTCACTTGCTCAGTTCTATTCAGGCATTTAGTTTGAAATAAAATCTAATATTCTGATAATGTGCTTTCACAATTCATGTTTCCAACTATCTTACCATATTCATTACTTCAATGTCTACTCTGTATGCTCACGATTGTCCCTCTCACATCTACTCATCTATGAGCTAATTCTATTTATCAAGGCAAAAGAGGCTTACCCTTTAAAAGTTTATTACACCTCATTGCTCCAAAATGAATGACTTTATTTACATAGCATCATTAAAGCAGCTCTAATGTAAATAACTTCTACATTTTTCTTGAGAAACTTTCCAGAGATCAATGTGCCATAACTAGACAATCACTTACTATATAAGAAAATTGATTTCTGTAATGTATTCAATGGGCCTTACAGCTTCCCTCAAAGAAGAGGAATTAACAATTTACCTGTTAATTGATATTTGCTTAAAAATTGTTAATATAATATATATGGATTTTTTAAAAGAAGAAAGATGTTCCTTCAAGCACCACCATCACTTCTCTCTCCAGTGCAGAGTGGATCCAGACCATGGTAGACAAAGGTAGCATGCATGCTGTGGAATTGAAAGCTTACACTCCATAGCAAACTCTCAGTTATATTAAAGATGCTTTAAATAATTATTGAGTTCGAATGAAGAGTTGATAAGTGTGATTTTCCTTTGTCTAGGTGACTTAAATTTTTTTTAATTATTTTTAATTATCACCACAAACAAGACCAAATGACTCATTTCACACCATTTGTCCATTGTCTATTGAGATGGGCCCAACATCCTATATTAATCTATATTGGGGGCAGGATATGGAGTAGTATAGAGTGTTCATATGAAGTGAACAAATGTGGAACCAAGTAATGACTCACATCCAAAGTGGTTGTCTACTGACAATAGAGAAAATTATCTGAAGGTAAAAGTAAGGCATATGAAGTATGTGTTTTACATCTTCTGAACACAATTAATATAGGGTGTTGAAAGAAAATTAACAATGGTGACTGAACAGTCTACAAACTTCAGTGACTGCCAAGACCATGAAATAATGATACCCATGACATTAATGTCAAATGGTACACGTTCTGCCATTGGCGAGAACCAAGACTTGACAACTTTACTTCCTAATTCAACCCTGAAGAACTGGCCTCCCTGAGTAGACAGAAGACATATCAGTTGCAATTACAAATAAATGTAGAATGTATAGAAACCATATTTATTAACAAAAATCACTTGTTCTGTCAGCCAGGTTTACTGTTTTATACTTTTACTATTTCACTGACTGGTTATTATTATTTTTTTTCTTTTTCCCATAGTGATTTTTGTTAATGTACATATGATTCACATTGTTTACATCCCAAATAATAGATCTAAATTTCACAAAATACACTTGCTTATCATGTGCAATACCTAGCTAACTGTAATCTCTTTTTCTCCTACATAGGAAACCATATATGAGTACATTAGTAAGAGAAAGATTTAGAGGGAAATTGTCATTATCTCAGTAATATTTTATATAAAAAGATATTTGAGATATTTTTCCCTCTGGGTATACAAATATTCCAACATGAGGGCACAGATATCATAAGACATGGGACACAAGCCACTATATAGAAGAGTAAGGAGCCATATATTGGAATATAGTCGTCGGATAATTAACACCTTTCAGAGATTCTTGCTATAGACATCACAATTCAGACACACAAAGTGCTTTATAATCTATCCATGATTTAGTTCTCTAGTCTTTGCTCTTAAACTTTTCTTCATGCTCCCCATCCCCACGAGCACTTGTTCTTTCTGGAATACATCATGAAAAATCATTTGCTGTGTCTGGAATACATCATGTAATTTAATGATAGGTGTCTTTTCTTGAGTTTCCCCATTTGCCTGGATCATCCTTCCCCCATTTTAAAAGCACATTACTATTTCAACGTTCAACTCAAATGCTAACTTCTATATGACATTTTATCTGTCTGCTCAGAAAATATTAATTATTTTTATTTCTCAGTGCTCAAATAACATAACTTGTAGCTCTTAAAGGTGTTCCTAAATGGCTTCATTATTTATTGATAAATTTGTCTTTGATATTGCATAATTGAATCTGTTAAGATGGGGCTAATATGTATTTCTCATTATATCCCTAACTTGATATATGTTATGTAAAAGTTCAATGAACATGTGCTAAATAAATAACTAAATGGAAAACAAGCACATACTAACCTAAGATTCTACCATGAGTGCATACGTGTAGACAGAAGAAAATTCCACTAATAACACTGGTCAACAGTGATATCATTACTGACTTAAAAAGGCCCTAATCTGTAGTATCTTGGTGTGATGAACATGAATATAACCCTGAAAAATTTTTATTAGCTCTTGTTTTGAAGATCTTTCATATAATTCATTTTATATCTTTCACCATGTAAATGTATCCAGTAGGACTGCAATAACATTCAAAATCAGCCTAGAGTGATGTAATATTGCATTGCATTGCATAATAGCATCAGGCACACATCATCCAGAGTTGACTGCATCATTTTCTGATGCAATGTAATACTACTGCCAGGTGACTGCTAAAGTCAGCTGACGTCAGCAGTGCACGATAGAAAGCCCTGTCGGAAAGGTTGTGCATTGAAATATTTCAGACTTTGTATGAGACAGTTGAAACTACTGTTCCATAGAACTGTTATTATTTTATGCATTTTGGCACAATACAGAACAGTGATGCCGCGAAAACGTGTTAATAGTGTGGACAATTTCTGCTCTCTTTGTGGGGAAATGACATTTGCCAACCAGAAGAAAAGTATCACTACTCAAGTGAAGAAGGCCTATCATCTTTACTTTGGATGCAAGACTGGTAACCAAGACAAGCCTTGGGCCCCACATATATGCTGTGCTACATGTACAACACAGTTTTCACAGTGGTTAAATGGCAAAAGACCATCAATGTCGTTTGCTGTCCCCATGTTGTGGAGAGAGCCAAGAAAACACATAAAAGACTGTGACTTCTGCTTGGTTCCTCCTCTTTCTGGCAGAATAATGAAGCAAAAGAAATTGAGAATAGTCTACCCAAACATTCCGTCTGCATTGAGATGACTGGTTCAATAACTTGCTTCAGGGTGATGCCAAACAAGCATGGAATGCTTTTCACCTAGTGTCTACAAACTTTCTTAGGAATGCTAGTACAGAAAACTACAAGAAACTAGTAGAAGACATGCTGATGCAGTATCAAAACTTGGCTATGATATGTCTCTATAGCTCCACTTCCTTCATTCCCAGCTGGATTTCTTCCCTGAAAACTGTGGTATGATTAGTGATGGACATGGCAAATGTTTTCATCAAGATATCACATCAATGAACAAAAATACCAGGGAAAATGGTCCACTACAATGCTGGCTGACTACTGCTTTTCACTCCCCAGAGATGCTCTTGAACAGCTGTCCAAGAAACAAGTGAAGAAATCTAAGAAGTAGTCTATGAATTGATTTTTTACAGGTATTAGCCATAGACCCATTGCAATTGGCATGCATTTTGTGATGTAAACATCAATTTATTGCAGATTAAAAAAAATACTAGAGCCAAAATTAGAATTTTACTGTCACATTTGTGTTGAGCACATACAAATTGATAGGAAATGATTAATTTATTTCAGTAATATGACTTTTGTAAAAATTTGTTGACCAGTGTAATTGTTATTGTTTCACAGCTAAAAGGGCCATATATTTTTTTTTGAGAACTAAGAATCAACATTAACGATACTATTTGGGGTCAAAAGAAATAGAAAATGGCATAGTTAACTGGAAGAAGAATGATCCTTTTTTTTTTCTTAAAGATTTATTTATTTATGTGTGCAAGAGCTGGGGTGTAGGCCAGAGGTGTGGCTGGGTGAGAGTATTCACCAGAGACAGAGTGGGGAGCATAATAGGGAGATTGACTGAAATACAGTGCTGAGGGGAGCAGCATGTGAGATAGGAGAGGTCTGCTGTGCCATGTGGGTCAGCTCCCTGGTCGGGGATCAAACTCATGCTGCAATGGCTGCCAATAGCTTCATAGTGCTTAGAATTAACCCCTTGCACCACCAGGGAGGCCCAGAAGCATAATGATCTTAGAAATAGACAAAACTAGATTTTCATCAGAAATTATATACTTTTAGTTGTGAAGTCAAAGAGTAATGAACTTCTCTAAGATTCATTGTTATTTTGTGTAAAATGTGAATAGCAAGAATAATAATAAAAAAGTTTGAGGGAAACAAATAAATCATAAGTTCTATCTTTGGCACATAATAAATTATCATTAAATTTGAAAATATTTACCCTTTCTAGTAGTTTTGTTAGTTAAGCATTTTAATAGTATTAGTTATAATGAAGAGCATGCCTGGCTAAAGTTGCTTAGAAATAAAAAAGTTAAAGGAAAATATAGATTATATAGGCATTGAGTTATTTACTTATGAAGAGAATCAGATGTTATTTGCCAAATTAGATTTAAAATGTTTTACAAGGTTATTTTTTTCTGCTCTTTTTTATTATTATTGCTTCCTAAAAATCATTCCAACTTTAGTTTCAAGTATAAAAAGAATACTAAAAATTTCTTGATATGCTTGCAGTATATTTGATTATCATACCAAGTATATTTATTTAAGAAACTCCATACAGAAGCCAGTCTCGTTAGTTTCTTCTTTTGGAAACTATTTGTCAGCCTCATCTGCATCTCTCTATCACATTTATCTTTAACTTTCAGGTATGTTATGTAAAACAATAGTAGCACCTTCTATATGAAGCAGATAAAAATGACAGGATGAAAAGCTGACTAAGAATAAAAACCTTGTCTCATTTCCAAAATAGTAAAAGTAATTCAACTGCCTCAAAGATAAACATTTTGAAATAAATAGCTTTTGTATGATTTTATGCTATACAATTTTGAGTATGCAGATTTCTGAATGGTACTTATAATAAAACTAATGTTTTGGGTACCTACTTTATTGACTATTCCACTTCTTGAAAAGAAAAACAAAATAGTTCTATCTTTTCATCCCTATATTTTAAGGGATTAGGAACTTGGCTTAAATATGAAGAAACAATTTATAGTTCTAAAGGAATATGGATAATTTAAGTATGATTAACAATTTAAATAGACTACCTTTACAAAAGTTATGCAAATATATAACCGAACAATATTAATCTTACTAGTACACTATCTCAATTAAGAAACCCAATGGCTTTTTTTTTCCTATTAACTAGAGGACTACTTATATTTATATCTGTTTATCTCTACTCTTCCTCAATAACTTTGAACTGTTTAGACGTCTCCTCAAAAATGGTCATTTGTAAACAAAGAATGTCAGTAATTATCTTTGGAAGTTTAAATTTTAGGGCTCTATCTAAAAGCTAAAACATAATCAGAGGTATGTGATTTCATGGCAGGTATACTATGAAAACTACACCTGAATGGGGTGTGTTGGGGTGGTTCTATAGTTCCAAAATAGCAGCAGTAGTATAAGATAACATATCAATAAATTAAAAAAAAAATCAAAATAATGAGAAACCATTAATTGTAATTTAAACCCTCAGAAATTGCGTAATCCTAGTGGCAACCAAAAACAGTTCTCAAGTTGTGTCACTGGTTAAGCACCACATCGTACACCAAATGCATATCTGTCAAATTGAGATAATCACCCAGCAAGACTGTGGTGAACCTAAAGATCAATTTTTTTTTAAGATTTATTTATTTTTTTTATTTATACATACAAGTTGGGGTACAGGCCAGAGGTGTGGTGCAGCGAGAGGGTTCACCAGAGACAGAGCGGGTAGCAGAACAGGCAGATCAGAAACACACTGCTGAGGGGAGCAGCGGGCAAGGCAGGAGAGGTCTGCTGCGCCATGTGGGGTTCTCCCCGGCCAGGCGTCAAACTTGCGTTGTCGCCGCTGCCAACAGCTCCACAGCGCAGCACTTAACTGCTGCGCCACCGGGGAGGCCCTAAAAATCAATGTTGAAGAAAAAACACTTGGATGATTTTCTTTTTCTTCTTCAACTGAAAAACAACTTAAAGGACTAATTCTTCAAAGAGGAATAAAACTAAATACAGGTTTATTTGAGGCCTGTGGGAGCAAAAATTAGGTGCTGGACTAAAGACTCAAAAGGCCAAAATCTCAATTCTCACTAAACAGACATTTTTTTTTTTAAAGATTTATTTATTTATACATACAGCTGGGGTACAGGCCAGAGGTGTGGAGCGGTGAAAGGCTTCACCAGAGACAGAGTGGGGAGCAGAACAGGCAGATCAGAAATACACTGCTGAAGGGAGCAGCAGGCGAGGCAGGAGAGGTCTGCCGCACCGTGTGGGATTCTCGCCGGCTGGGCGTCGAACTCACATCGCTGCTGCCGACAGCTCCACAGCACAGCACTTAACCACCGCACCATCAGGGAGGCCCCAGACATTTATTTTGGACACTCCACTCAGAATGTGCTATATTTACCTTCGTTCCCGCTGTCCCTCCTACTATTTCCAATCAGTGTCTCAAAATCTGAATTACTCCGACTAGAAGAATATCAGTAGCTCTTATTGACTGCTTGCAGAGATAGGCTATGCTAAAACTATATGTGAATATATTTATGTTGATTATATTTTGTTGTTTTCACAGAAATGGTGCTGCGGTAAATTCAATGTTCTTCTAATTTTGATTTAATATAATATGAAAGTTATTCCATTATCACTGTATTATGAACTGTATCTTCTTACCCCCTTTGGCCACATTCTGTTTACATAAAGACTGTGCCAATTTACATTCTCACCAACACCCTACAAGTGTTCTTTGGCTTTATATATTTGCCAACACTAATTCTTTCTTGTCTTTTTGATAATAACCATTGTAACAGACAAAAGGTGATTCATTATGGATTTGACTTGCATTTTCCTATGATGCTGAACATTTTTTTTTTTTCACATAGCTGTTGACAATTTCTGTCTTCTTTTGAGAGATGTTTATTCAGGTCCTTCACCCATTTTCTTTGCTGTTGAATTACACTACTCAACAAATTTTTACAAAAGTCATGTTACAGAAATAAAATTAGTCATTTCCTATCAATTTGTATGTGCTCAACATGACTATGACAGTCAAATTCTAATTTTGGCTCTAGGTTTTTTTTTTTTTTGTAATCTGCAATAAATTGATGTTTACGTCATAAAATGCATGCCAGTTGTAATAGGCCTAGAGTTAATACCTGTAAAAAATCAAATCATAGACTATCTCTTAGATTTCTTCACTTGTCTCTTGGACAGCTGTTCAGGAATAGAATAGATTGAAGATGGTTTCCATCGTGCAAAAGCATAGCCTTAACACACAGCTTCAAAGAGTATAGAAATAGTCTCCATTCTTGTGGGCCATGAGTGATTTCTAAGGCATTCATGAGGCCCTCGATATTGGAACAGAATACCAGAGTATTTTCCTTTCTGAAGAAAGGCTCCATCTGCTGGTGGCACTTTCGATCTAAAGTAATTGTGAGGCTGAAGGCCTTTCCCCTAAGATCAGGCACGTGGCAAGGATGTCCACTCTCACCATTACTTTTCAATATAATACTGGAAGACCTAGCCAGAACAATTAGACAAGAGAAAGACATTCAAGGGATCCAAATAGGAAAGGAAGAAATTAAACTGTCTCTATTTGCAGACGATATGAAAATATATATACAAAACCCTAAAAAATCCATAGAAAAAACTACTCAAAATAATAGAACAGTTCAGTAAAGTAGCAGGATACGAAATCAACACACAAAAGTCAGTAGCATTCCTCTATGCAAACACCCAATCTGAAGAAGAAGAAATTAAGAAATCCATCCCCTTCAAAATTGAAACCAAAAAAATCAAATATCTGGGAATAAATCTAACAAAAGACATAAAGGACTTATACAAAGAAAACTACAAAACTCTGTTGAAAGAAATAGAAAAAGACACAAGAAGATGGAAAGGCATCCCTTGTTCATGGATTGGAAGGATTAACATTATCAAAATGGCAATCCTACCAAAAGCAATTTACAGATTCAATGCTGTTCCAATAAAAATCTCAATGACATTCTTCAAAGAAATAGATCGACTACTGATGAAATTCATATGGAACCACAAAAAACCTTGCATAGCTAAAGCCCTCCTAACTAAAAAGAAAGAAAATGGAGGAATTTCACTCCCTGATTTCGAACTATACTACAAAGCCATAATAATTAAAACAGCATGGCACTGGAACAAAAACAGACAGAAAGATCAATGCAAACAAAGAGAATAACCAGAATTAAAGCCACATATCTATGAACAACTAATCTTTGACAAAGGAGCAAAGAAAATGCAGTGGAACAAGGACAGTCTATTCAATAAATGGTGCTGGGAAAACTGGACAGCCACATGCAAAAAAATGAAGCTAGACTACTACCTCACACCCTGCACAAAAGTCAACTCAAAATGTATTAAAAGACCTGGATGTAAGACCTGAAATCATAAAATGCATAGAGGAAAATATAGGCAAAACTCTACATGACATACATCTCAGCAAAATCTTGAAAGACACATCCCTCAAAGCGAAGGAAGTGAAAGACAATATAAACAGATGGGATTATATAAAAATAAAAAGCTTCTGTACAGCAAAAGAGACATTAACCAAAACTAACAGACACCCTACCAACTGGGAAAAGATCTTTGCACACTATACATCCAATAAAGGACTGATAACAAAAATTTACAAGGAACTCACACAACTCAACAAAAATAAAGCCAATAACCCAATCAAAAAATGGGCAGAAGAGCTCAAAAGGCACTTCTCCAAAGAAGAAAAGCAAATGGCCAACAGATACATGAAAAAATGCTCAACATCACTTATAATCAAGGAAATGCAAATCAAAACCACTATGAGGTCACACCTGAGAGAATGGCACACATTAAAAATACAGGCAACAGCAAATGCTGGAAAGGATGTGGAGAAAAAGTAACTCTTCTACATTGCTGGTGGGAATGTGATCTGGTCCAACCACTATGGAAAGCTGTATGGCAATTCCTCAAACTCCTAAACATGGAGCTCCCATACAACCCAGCAATACTTTTGGGATTTTACCCAAAGGACACAAAAACACTAATCCCAAAGGATACATGCACCTGTATGTTCATTGCGGCACTATTCACAATATCAAAGGTATGGAAGCAACCCAGATGTCCAAAAATAGATGATTGGATCAAGAAGATGTGGTACATATACACAGTGAATACTATTCAGCATGGAAAGAAGATAAACACATGCAATTTGCAGCAACATGGATGGAATTAGAGGGAATCGTACTCAGTGAAATAAACCAGAAAGAAAAAGAAAAATATCGAATGGTTTCACTTATAACAGGACTATACGGAAACCAAATAGGAGAGAGACACTCAGCAGCGGAGGGGAGGATAAGGGCACAAAATGGAATATAAAAGAATACAAGGGACCATGGAGATGGATTACGGGTGAATTGGTGGTGGGTTATCCAAGGGGAATACAAAATGTAAAAGACATAAATAACAATAAAAAATAAAGTAATTGTGATATCTTCTTCTAGAAGATTCCATTTTAGTGTCTCGATCCTAACGATTCTGCCTTGTTCTTGGATAAGTCCAAATAATGAACCAGGTCATTTAGTTCATCCTGTGTTAGTCTGTGTGGGGTTGATGATGCACCACAGTGAAAATCTGGATCACTGCATGCTGATGGAACAGGAGAACAAGTCGGCTCACTCTTGTCCTCGTCAGATGAATCAAGAGTATTTTGCTGGAGGTTCTGGAATAAGAAGTCCCTCACCATGTGGAACTGGTCTCAATGCAGACAGAATTTTTGGGTAGACTATTCTCAACTTCTTTTCCTTCATTATTCTGCCAGAAAGAGGAAGAACCAAGCAGAAGTCACAGTCTTTTTTGTGGTTGCTTGCTTCTCTCCACACCATGGGGACTGCAAATGACATTGATGGTCTTTTGCCACTTAAACACTGTGAAATCTGTGTTGTACATGTAGCACAGCATATGTGTGTGGCCCAAGGCTTGTCTTGGTCACCAACCTTGCATCTGAAGTAAAGATGATAAGCCTTCTTCACTTGAGAAGTGATTCTTTTCCTCTGGTTGGCAAATATCACTTCCCCACAAAGAGAGCAGAAATTGTCCATGCTATTAACACACTTTTGAGTCATGACTTTTCTGTACTGTGCTTAAATGGATAAAATAATAACAGTTCTATGGAACAATAGCTCAAACTGTCTCTCATAAAAACTGAAACATTTTCAATGCTCAACCTTTCCGACAAGTGCACTATAGTGCATTGCTGATGTTCAGCTTACTTCAGCAGCCGCCTGGCAGTAGTATTGCATTGCATCAGAAAATGATGCCGTCAACTCTGGATGATGTGTGCATGATGGTATTATGCAATGTGATGCAATATTACATCATTCTAGGCTGATTTAGGATGTTGTTGCAGTCCTACTGGATAAAGTTACATAGTGAAACATATAAAATTAATTATATGAAATCTCTTCAAAACAAGAGCTAATAAAAAATTTTCAGGGTTATATTCATGTTCAGCACACCAATATAATACAGATTCAGGCATTTTTAAGTCAGTAATGATCCCAATGTAAACAATTTGTATATATGGCAAGCTGCCTAAACTTAATTGTAATAAGAGAAAGGCATGTTGAGTGACCACATATCCTATTCACAAAAGAATATTACTGAAAAATACTCCATTGTCTCAATTCTATACCCATTAAGAAATGGATACTATACTATAGAAATGTGCATTATTAGTGCAATCTTTGTAGATGACCAGAATCACAAATGCATATATATATATATATATATATATATATATATATATATATATATATACACACACACACACCTCAGAACAGGTCCTCTTCTATAAATTATTATGTGCACACGTGTACCAAATTATGAAGTTTAAAACTTATTTTTATTCCAATGTGTGTACTAATAAAAGATTGCAAATAACATAAATGTTTTCCATGATAAAGAATGTGACATAGGGGCCTCCCCGGTGGCGCAGCGGTTAAGCGCTGCGCTGTGGACCTGTCGGCAGCGGTGATGCAAGTTCGACGCCCGGCCGGGGAGATTCCCACATGGCGCGGCAGACCTCTCCTGCCTTGCCCGCTGCTCCCCTCAGCAGTGTATTTCCGTCTATCTGCCTGTTCTGCTCTCCACTCTGTCTCTGGTGAACCCTCTCGCCGCCCCACGCCTCTGGACTGTACCCCAGCTTGTATGCATAAATAAATAAATCTTTAAAAAAAAAAAAGAATGTAACATAGTTGTAAGAATAAACGAGGAACTTTCTCTGGACTAATATGGGATAATCTATCATACATACCATTTATTGAAAACAGGAAAAGTGCAGAACATATGGATTGTGTGCCATCATTTTTCTTAATGAAATATTTTCTCATTTTTTAATGTAAAATACTTAAGAAACTAGCATTGATAGTACCAGTCATTGAATATACAAAAGGGAAAGTCACTAACTGAACACATGAATTAAGAGTAAAAGGAAGATTTTTATTGTTATATTTTTTTATAATTTATATTTATACTGTGGGAACATCTAACCTATTAAAAATGTTAATACGCTGACAACAAATATGTTGTATATGGTAATTTCAAATGGAAGTCATGAATTGAAATACTTACCTTTATTTGCATTTCCTTAGAACCATTTCTTCATAAATCACTTAGCATGGACACTTTTATAGGAATACATTTGGGTAATACTAACTAGCATAAGAACTAGAAGGCCTGCATAAGAAGAGGTATTTCCTTGTTTAACTTGGCATTTTATCTCACAGGACCTAAGATTCCTGATCTGAACATCAAAGAGGTATATTCAAAGAACAATCTAACTTTTCAAATTTTTATTTATTTTTACATAGAAGAACTGAGGTATAAGCCAGTTGGGTGAGAAGATACACTAGAGACAGGGTGGGGTACAGAACAGGCAGAGCTACTGAAATACACTACCATGGGGATCAGTAGGAGAGACAAAAGGTCTGTTGCACCCCAAATGGGTCAGCTCCCTGTAGGGAGATCTAACCCAGGCCGCAGAGGTGGCAGTGCTGAGACTTAACCTCTAGGCTACCGGGGAGTAACTAGGCCAAGTAATCTAACTTTTGACTCTATAAATATAGGAGAGTAAAAATAACTGGGCGTTTACTCATTCTTACTTATTCTTAATAGAAACAAGTTAATATACAGTGGTGATGGTGATGGATCAAAGTGGATAAGGTCTAATACTGAAACATCAAGCCAATATTTTTTAAGATATCATGGTTCTGGTCAATGATGATGCCATTTTCCCACTTAAAAGTTTAGTAAAAATATTTAAAATTAAATCCAGTTACTTTTTATTCTTTTAACAAAGTATATTCATTCTATTGGTGTGAATGATGAACTTAACTGTCATAAATTTTGATTGATTGAAATCAGAATACTGATACTTTTTTTATAATCTATGCTACTTTTATTTCTTGTTTGTTTTTATCTATTTCATTTTATTGGCCTAATGAATTATGTAATATTTGCAATTATGAGAACTCATGGATTGTTCATCTTTGGACATATCCATCATGGGGTAAAAACCATTCTCCCTCATCATGAGTCTTAAATGGCACATACTGAAATAATTCCGTTTACATCCTGAAAATGCCAGTAATACTATGCAATGATAAAAGTTCTTATGAAATGAGAGCTTTGGTTTGGTATTCACATTTGCCCCCTTTGCTACTTATAACCAGAATTCTTCAGACCAATGAATCAGAACAAGGAAATAAACTCAGAATAAATAGATGCTTGTCAGAGCTGTCATGTTGCTTTCACGAGTTTGATCTTGTTAGAAAGTTTGACAATAAAACACTGAAATGTCCTGAAAAAATATGTCTGATAAGTAGACAATCCATAAATTAAAGAGTGTATAAGTTGATTATGTAGCTGTTTTTCAGCTTATAATGATATCAAGACTTTTAGCCAAAATATTTCTTTAAAGGAAAACAGATTCTATGTTTACTTCCTGTTTTTAACGTGGTTAAGATCTGGGATTTGAACATACTGATACCTGCTTTTTTTTTTTTTTTAATACCCTATATACCATGTACTCATCAGGTATTTAATCCAGAATTTTTGAAATTTGCCTAGTTCATGGTTTCCTTATTAGCAAAATGCAAATAAGAATACATGCTATCTAATTTTGCCCAAATGGTTAAATAATACAATAGAATCTAAGTAATCTAAGTAATCTATAGTGTGTTTGTCACACATTAAGTAGTATATAACATGCACTTACTATGATTTTTCTATACTTTATCAAGTTTTAATTGAATAAAATTCTATCCTTATTAAGCTAACATAAAGGATCTAAAAGTATTTATAAATATCACATAGCTGGCATTACTTCTCCTTTCTTTATGAATGACAAAAGGTGTCATCTGCTGTCTCTAGACTATCCTCTATATTTTTCAGTTGTAAAAACATATTGATTAAATGTGACATTATTCTATTTTAGTATCAGTTCTAGAATTAGGCAATATATATTAACTAGGAAACTACTATGAGTCCATTATCATAGTAGATTATGTTTGTTACTGTGGTAATCATAGGTGGCAGGCATCAGCTAATCCCTTGGCCTTTGAAAGGTTTAATGAGTCTGCTTAGTGGCCTTACTTAACACCAGTGGTTTTTCAGAATCTATGGGAAGAATTCAAGTGAGTGGTGTCATTTAGATAATCAACAAATCTCAAAAACCAGATTCCTAAAAAGAATGATTCATGAATTAATGTTCCTCAGATTAATCAATCATTATTTATAGTTAAAATAATCACTTTCAGAATTTAATCTTCATAATCATCCCTTGATAGAATAAATATTAATAACTCTTAAAGTAGCAATAAAATGATTTCTAATAAAATGATAAATTGACTCTTTCTGTGTGCTTTCTATGCTCCAGGGATTGTTCTAAGCTATTTCCATTATCTAATATATTTATTCCCAAAAAAAAGAAAAAAGAAAAAAATTATGAAATTTATATACACCCAGCTGTTAGGTGGGAAAACCAAAGCTGGATAACAATTAAATTAACTGAAATGGGTCAGAAAATTAATTCCTAATAAAGTTACATTTGCTGAACTTCTTTTGTGTGGCAAGATTTGTGTTTGGATTTGGGAGTGGATTTAAGTGAGATAAACCTGTGTATTGTCAAGTTAGCTTTCAGATTGTCTTTAATAGAGCCGGGCAGGTTAGTCCAAATAAGCAGTCCTACCCAAAAAGAACATCATCCATACAGTACATTTTTTGAAAATTATTTGCATTGCTCATGACTATACTTTGCAGTATTTAATGACTTGTGCATTGAGTATTTGATTAATCTATTTTTATTTTAATTTTGGTGTAAGATTTTTTTCTTTAATATGTGTATATTTTCCACTCACCATGCACCAAAGCACCATACACATTTCAAAAGAAAGTGTATTCATTTTTTTTGCAGTGGGGAGTTCTAATATTGCCCGTTGAAACCATCTGGATCAAAATTCATATCAGG
Organism: Scalopus aquaticus; assembly: GCA_004024925.1. Taxonomy (NCBI): domain Eukaryota; kingdom Metazoa; phylum Chordata; class Mammalia; order Eulipotyphla; family Talpidae; genus Scalopus; species Scalopus aquaticus. The sequence continues at coordinate 37,865 of PVIJ01003348.1, read as the reverse complement.
CCTTCATTTTTTCATTAAAATTCTGTCTGGATGATCTAACCCTTCATACCACAATGGCAATAGTTACATTTTTGTTAATATGCTTTAGGTCTATTAATAGTTGCTTTATATAGCTCCAATGTTAGGTGCATAGATATTAACACCAGTGACATCTTGCTGAATTGTTTTCTTGATCATTATATAATCTTCATCTTTGTCCTTGATTATCATTTTTAGTTAAAAGTCTAAGTTATCAGATATGAGAATAGCAGAACCTGCTTTTTGTTTTTGTTTTTTTGGTGCACATTTGCTTGTATAACCTTTGTCCAAACTTTTCATTTGTTTTTGTCTCTTGGTTTTAAATGAGTCTCATAGACATAGTATAGAAGTTTGACACTCTTTGTCAGTCTATGTCTTTAAATTGTTGAATTAAGACTACTCACATTTAGGCCAATTAATAATATCAACTATTTATATATATAATTAAATAATAATAATGAATAATAATAAAAATTTAATATACATATATATTTAATTTTGATTGTTTTATTTTTCTCTTGAGTCATTCCCCAGTTGTTTATCTGTGGTCTTTCTGGATTGCTTTCCCTAGTGACTATATCAGTGTCTTGTTTCTTTGTCTGTGGATCTCAATTCTGATATTTCAGTTAGCAGTTTCTGTGGCAATTTTGCTTAAATTACTATCTTCTATGCCTTTTATGATCTGGTGTACCTCTCCAATATTTAATTATATAGGATTTAGCCATTTCTTCCTCTCTTTCAGAATTTTGTTTTTGATTCATATTATTCTTGGCATGAATCTGGCTTTATATTCTTTATATAGTTATACATATATATAGTTAATATATATAGTTATTTATGTCTTTACATTTTGTATTCCCCTTGGGTAACCCTCCACCAATTCACCCATGATCCATCTCCGTGGTCTCTTGTGTCCTTTTCTACTCCATTTTGTGCCCTTATCCTCCCCTCCCCCACCCAGTGAGTGGCTCTCTCCTATTTGGTTTCCCTATAGTCCTATTATGAGTGAAACCATTTGATATTTTTCTCTTTCTTTCTGGCTTATTTCGCTGAGTATGATCCCCTCTAATTCCACCCATGTCACTGCAAATTGCATGTGTTTATCTTCTTCCCATGCTGAATAGTATTCCATTGTGTATATGTACCACATCTTCTGGATCCAATCATCTATTTTTGGACATCTGGGTTGCTTCCATACCTTTGCTATTGTAAACAGTGACACAATGAACATGCAGGTGCATGTATCCTTTCGGATTAGTGTTTTGTGTCCTTTGGGTAGATTCCCAAAAGTGATATTGCTGGGTCGTATGGAAGTTCTATTTTTAGCAGGTTGAGGAACCGTCGTACAACTTTACATAGTGGTTGGACCAGTTCCCATTCCCACCAGCAGTGGCTATATATTCTTATTGTCATTTTGCTCAGGGTTTCGTGTTCATTTCCTTTGTTCTTTGTTGTTGTTGTTGTTTTTTAAGATCTATTTATTTTTACATACAAGCCAGGGTACAAGCCAGAGGCGTGGGGCAGTGAGAGGGTTCACCAGAGACAGAGCGGGGAGCAGCACAGGCAGATCGATGGAAATACACTGCGGAGGGGAGCAGCGAGCGAGGCAGGAGAGGTCTGTTGTGCCATGTGAGAATCTTCCCGGCTGGGTGTAGAACTCGCATCACTTCTGCCAACAGCTCCAAAGTGCAGCACTTAACCACTGCACCACCAGGGAGGCCCTGTTGTTCTTTTCTTATAGAAGAGCTTCATTCAGCATTTCTTGTAAGGCAGGTTTTAGTGGTGCTAAATTTCATTAGGTTCTGTTTGGGATAGTCTTTATTTCACCTTCATCTTTTAATGATAATTTTGCAGGATAGAGTATTACTGATGGGCAGTTCTTGTCCTTTAGGGTTGTGAAATCTTCCTTCACTCTCTTCTTCCTTGGAGAACATCTAGGGTGAAATCTGAGGAAGGTCTAATTTGAGTGCTTTTGTGAGCTATTTTACTTTTCCTTGCTTCATGTAGTCATTTTTTTCTTTATCTTTGATTTTTGATAAGATAATAGTGATGTATCTTCGTATAGGTCTTTCTTTGCATTTAAATTTTGGGGTCTTTTCTCTGCTTCCTGGACATCCATATTTAATTCATTTCTTAGGTTTGGGAGATTCTCAGTTATTTCTTTGAATAGGGTCTTTGTTCTCTTCTCTCTCTCTTCATCTTCTGAGTTTCCAATTATTCCTAAGTCTCTACTTGTAATTGAGCCTGACATTTCCTGTAGATTTTTTTTTTTTTTTTTTTTTTTTTTTTTTTTTTTTTTTTTTTTTTTTTTTTTTTTTTTTTTTTTTTTTTTTTTTTTTTTTTTTTTTTTTTTTTTTTTTTAGTTTTCACTTGTCTTATTTCTCTTTTTTTTTCTAATTGGGTGGTTTGTTCTTTTGAGTCTTCTATTTATGATTTTTTTTTCTTCTTCAGTATAATTCTATTTTAAGTACTTTATAAATGTGTCTGGTTTCATTCAGAATCTCTTTTAGTGACATTTTTATATATTCAATCTCTTTGGTGAAGAACACTCTTCATTCCTGTATCTCTCTTCTAAGATCTTGCATCTGCCTATCTACTTTTGACTGAGCTTCCATTGTCTCATTTAACATTTTAATATTGTTGTTTTGCAGTCTTTGTCTGATAGGTCCTCTATTTCTGTATCCTTTATATTTGTCCCAGAATTTTTTTTTTCTTTTCCATCTTGTGTCCAGGTGTTCTTTGCTTCTGGGATATGTATTGCCTTATCTGTGTGTGTGTGCGCACATGCGTATGTGTATAATTGGGGCACTGGACATTTACTTTTGTTTGCTTTCCCTAGGTTACCTCGTGTAAGGGATGAGAGCTTGGGGATTAAATACTTGATCTTTGTTTGAGGCATGTAGTTGGTTACCTCTACTGCCTCTCCTTTCTCCCCACAGCAAGCTGTGGTCAGTGTTTTAGTTGTCTTGACTTCCAATCCCAACTTGCTTCTCCTCCTTTTTGTTGTGGGTCATGACCAAGGAAGTTTGAGTCTCCTCATGTGAGCTAGGTTTAAACCACAGGCTTACATTCCCAGAAAAGTTGGACTTGGCAAGGTGGTGGTGTGACACCTGACTGGCTTTTGTGCTTCCTTGTCTGCCTATGCTCCCACCACTGTTGCATAGCTTCTAAAGACCTGTAGGCTGCTTGTTACTTTCGAAAGGGATGTGTGATATATCTTGCCAGTTCTTGTCTTTGTTTTTTGGTCCACTAAGGAGGCTGGCCTGGCCCAGTCTGGTGTCGCTTTAATTTCTTCTGGGAAGGGTGTGGGAGAGAATTCTCCTTTCTGCACTGCTTGCAGAGTTCCCAATCTTCTGGTTCATGATTATACTCACAGAGTTCTTACTGCTTTGGGGTGAGAGCTATGCTGGGGCATAAGCAAAGTTCCACCAGGGAATTTCCCATCACCCCAGGGTGTCCTTTTGTGGCTTGGATGGTCAACACACAGCATGTTCTGCTGACTATGGCATCCACACTCCTAGTTGCACTCCCCTTTGCTTCTACCAACTTCTTCCCCTCAGCAGAAACCAAACTTAGCTTGAGATCTTTATGGGAAATTTCTGGAACATTATCAGGTGAACTTCTGGATCTTCCTTTGAGAATTTTTTTTATTAAATAATTGTTTTAGGGCAGAAAGTGATTCAACTTTTCCAATGTGTCTTGTGGATGGATTCCTATGGTTAACCTATATTTCTAATAGCAACAATGATTAACTGTCATCACATCTACAAACACACACAATGATGGATGGTCAGTAAAATAGTGGTTGAATGAGTCTCTGTTCTATGAATCAACAATCTGCTGTACATTGAAGTTGTGCTAACAAAGTTGCTGAATCCTTAGGGCCCACATATTTTCTAGTTTTTACTCAAGTTTCAGAATAACCTGATGCCATTTCTGCCACGATAAGATCACCTCTTTTTTTTTTGCATGTACATCTACCTGATAACTTATCTAAATGACAACTTCTGTATATTTAAAGAGATTTTTCCTTCAGATTTTTTAGACCCATTTATTTTGTTATATATGAGATAAAAACTTCTGATTTATTCAAGTCTCATGAGGTCCTGGAAAGGATGGCAGACATGGCTTGAAAATCTCACTGACCTCATATTATAAAATAAAACATAGATATGTGCTAGGAAAAAAGAAAAAAACAACAACATTGTGTTATAGGAAAATATGAGAATTAAATTGATCATATGGTCTAGAGATAGTGTTCCTGAGGTAATAGTGAAACAAAGAAGTCTATGTAAGTTAATTGAATTACATCCATATCTAATATTCTATACTTGATCTGTTATCAAAAATATACAACATTTTATTTTGCTTGTAATAGTTATAAACTGTGAAACAATTATGGGAAAGCTACATAAGAAGAAACCTCTTTCTGTCACTTCAGATTCAATCACTAAAAGATCCTTATTTTTAAGTCACGTTGGTATAATGGAGCTTTGATCAACAAAGGCTCCCATTTGTAAATAGTTATAGGGACAAGATAAAGCTTGATTGTGCTGGTATCCTAAAAATGCTCAACAAATATTTATTGAAAAGTTACTGTGTGCCAGATTGCCACTAAAATTTGACTTACTCTCAATCTTTGTGGATTTAACAGCCCAACAGAGCACAAAGCTATTGACAAAAAATAATCAACCTGGAGAGTGAGTAAGAGTATCTATGAGGAAAAAATTAGCTGATACCTGTAGCAATATTCAGAGTCAAACTAAAAACATTTGCCGTAGAAATAAAAGCTTGTGTGAAACCATTTAACTGGAAGAAGATAGTTGAGGATGTATGACAGTATAAAAGGGCTAAGAGCGCCCTTAAGTTTTAAAAATAGCAATGTTGCCCAAAATAATTTAGATCCAGCTTTCACTTACTTCTGGTTTACATACTTTATTTTTCTGATATTTTCTTAAATTAATAAGGATTCTTAAAAGACATCACTCTGACAAATAGACATTCACATTTTACACTGAAGCTCATTTGTGAAAACATTCTTTCATATACAAAATTTAATGGGTTTCTGGGTCTTGAAATTCCGTGACTATAGTCTAATTCCAATATTTTTTTCTATTCTGAAAGAAAACACTGATAATCTTATAGATGCTGAACTGTGAACATTGAACTATATAAGCTTTTATATAAATATCCAACAATCAAAATATCAGTATATCTATATTAATTCAAATAATTTATACCTTTAGAATATTTTTTAAATCAGTCTTTCTGTAAGTTTTAAACACAGATTTTATATGATAAACAGCTTTATTATGCTATCAAGCTTTCAACTATAACAGCACTGAAAAAATCTGAACAGAATACAAAATGGAGAAAAAAACACTTTTTGTGTCAGGTAAAACATTGGGTCTTTACAATATGATTTTGGTATTGACTCTCAAGAGCAAAATAATTTCCTCAATGGAGAGATCATATTGGCTACAGAACTTAACGTTTTCTTTTTCTTCCCATTGCCAAAATTTATCAGAACATGAAGATAAAAGATCTCAAAAAAAAAAACACTGAAACCATTTAAATATGTTAAAAGTGTATCTTTTCAAATGTTCAATATATTGTAAGATTTTTTTCCTAATTTAATTTCATAATAAAGCATTTGACATTTGTACAACATCTATCCTTTAAAGAGGTAGAATAAGTTGTTCAAGAAAAAGGCAATCTTAGAATATCGGAATATTCGAAGAACAGATAACTTTATAAAATCACTAGTGTTGTTATAAAAGTGTAGTGCAATATTATGCAGAAGGAGTCAAGAGTCAGGCTGACTTGGAGGAAATGAATTTAGATGATTAAGTGATTAAAAGCTACAATGGAGTCATTGAAATAAAGGAATGATGGCTGGATAGAAAAAACAACAACAACAACAGAATGACAAAAGGGAGAAGTAAAATGGTGATGCCAAAAATCAAACTATTTCAAAACCAGTAAAGATTTTGCATATTAACTTTAGATTTGAAGAGCAACTGAAAACATTTGAAAGTCTACCCTTAGGCTGTAGAACTCAGGAGGACCAGGAAAGGAAGTGAGAGTCGGTGAACATTGATCAGTGCTACATTTGGTTAATTAAGTCTTCCCCTACTTCTAGGAAGCAATCAAATGGTTAGGGATGTTGCATCATGCAAATAAATTAATTCCAAAATAAATACATAATCTTACCTTGGATTATCAATTCCTAAGTAAGTGTATAATCGTGTCCATTACATTGTGAATAATATTTGTGAGAAATACATGTGACAGGTGATAGACACCTGAAATAAATAGGAGGTTGAGAACTATACTAAGAAACATTAGGATCTATCACAGCAGATCTCTCCTGTCTTACTTGCTGCTCCCCTCAGCAGTGTATGTATTTCTGTCAATACGCCTGTCCTGCTCCCCACTTTGTCCCTGGTGAATCCTCTCGCCCTCCTAGATCTCTAGCCTACACACCAACTCTTGTATGCAAAAATAAATAAATGTAAAAAAATAAAAGAGACGATAGAATCATAATGTGAGAGTCTCATTTTAACCTTTGTCCCTTGCAAGAGAAAGAACAAATTGAAATACATAATTTGAAACATATCTAGGTAAAAATCTCACTTCTACATAATCCTTCTGAAAAAAACTTGAAAAAAATCTTTCAGTTTCTTCATCTCTAATGTGGAAATATGTATCCATACACAAAAATAGTTAATGCTATCAAGAATAAGAAAGTGCCAGGAAGACTATCATCAGTATTAAATGTCAACTGTATCTTTCCTTCCCTTTCCATGCTGCTTGCTTTCTTTCCTATTTCTCATTGAAATTCTAATCTTGCCATCCTTTGATTAAAGAAGTTTTTCATGCATGATTTATCTCCCTGAACAGTTTTGTAACTCTGTCCAACATTAGTATATACAAAGTCTATCTCATTTTATTCTCAATTTACTAAGCTACAGTGACTTCTTCAGGAGGTTGAACTACTCTGTTTAGCTTGCAAGTAGTTTAAATGTGTTTTCTAGATCGCATCCATTTATACTTCCAAACATTATCTCACATGAATTCCAACCAACTCTTCTCTATTAGGCATGTGGTCTTTGCCATTTCTCCTTACATCTTCCCTATAATTTCACATTTTTTCAAAATTCTTTGAGGCTCAACTTAACATTTAGCTCTTCCTTGATGCTATATTCAGATGATTTCTTTCAACTTTTATCTCATAATTATACCTAGAACCATTACATATATTTTCTCATTTAAAATTTTTGAGTTAGTTTGCCTCCCACCCAAAGAGGTGAAGTTCCAAAAATAGTAGACATTTTAATAATATTTTTGTATTTCTGATATAATCTAGAAGAATTCAGAGAGTGCATGATCATTAATTCAATACAAATACTTGCAATTCAGTTATATTTGAAAATGCCAGACAGCATTTTTCATATCAAAACTGAATTTCCCTTAAATGGCAGTTCAGCAGAAGGTACTGATTAAAATAGTCTGTTCACTTACAATAAGGGGAAGGTTTCCAACTGATAGATATTGCTGCCTGATATTTAGATCATGCAAACACTATAGCAGGGAGCATCTCTAAACAAAATTTGCAGAGGCTAATGGAAATAACCAGCTTAAACTGCTTTCAATCTCCCCTAAGAACTCAGAGGGAAACTGAAATGTGAAGAGCTTAGCATGGAGATGAAACCAAAAAATCAAGTTAAAATAGCAAATAGGGTCTCCCTGGTGGCGCAGTGGTTGAGCGCTGCGCTGTGGAGCTGTCAGCAGCGCGTGATGCGAGTTCGATGCCCAGCCGGGGAGAATCCCACATGGTGCAGCAGACCTCTCCTGCCTCGCCCGCTGCTCCCCTCAGCAGTATATTTCTGATCTGCCTGTTCTGCTCCCCACTCTATAATGTGAGAGGTGAACCCTCTCGCCGCTCCACGCTTCTGGCCTGTACCCCAGCTTGTATAAATAAATCTTTAAAAAAATAATAATAATAAAATAAAATAGAAAATAATGAGAAAAAACAAAGGGACAAAGAAACTGCCAACTATAGGGGCCTCCCTGCTGGTGGCACAACAGGGTAAGCTATCACCAGCCACTGTAGCACGAGTTCATCTCCTGGCAAGGAGCTTCCCATATGGTGCATCAGACCTCTCCTGCCTTGCCTGTTGCTCCCCTCAGCAGTGTACTTCAGTCATTCTGCCTGTTCTGCTCCCCACTCTGTCTCTTGTGAATCATCTCACCCCCCTATACCTCTGGTCTACATCCCAGTTCTTTTATACATAAATAAATCTTTAAAAATAAAGAAACTGGGCCTCCCCGGTGGCGCAGCGGTTAAGCGCTGCGCTGTGGAGCTGTCAGCAGCGGCGACGCGAGTTCGACACCCGGCCGGGGAGAATCCCACATGGCGAGGCAGACCTCTCCTGCCTTGCCCGCTGCTCCCCTCAGCAGTGTAGCTCTGATCTGCCTGTTCTGCTACTCGCTCCGTTTTCTGGTGAACCCTCTCGTCGCCCCACGCCTCTGGCCTGTACCCCAGCTTGTATGTATAAATAAAAAATAAATCTTTAAAAAAAATAAAATAAAAAAATAAAGAAACTGCCAACTATAAAGATCATTGGCTCTGTGGTCCATCATAATTTCCATTCATTAATGTTTTTGTGGCACATGTATTATAGCCTTAATCTTCTCAGTACTCCCAAATCTAGGTGTAGCCTGCTATAAATCTTAAATGAAAGGTTTATACATTAATTTACCATTAATTTATCACTTTCTAATTTTTATCTTTTGAATTTTCTGAAGGTGTTCATGTCCTTCTTTTGTTCTATCATCCATGTTAATAATAATAATACAATAATAACCATAACTTTGGGGGTTGAAAGTAAACTAAAAAAAATGTAAAGCAAATGAATAGTGGAAAGATCTTAAAGGTGATTTAAACAGTTGTTGGCAACCTAAGACATAATCTACACGTAAGCCATACATTTCTTTTACAGATTATATGAAATTTAGAAAATCAGTGTTAAAATACTATAATACTATAGTATTATACTATAATACTATATTATTTAACATAATACTATACAATACTATATATATATTATTTAAATTGTTTTAGTCCATATAACTATAAAATATGGATAACTTTATCTTTTGATTTCTCTGATGGTTAAGTCAGGTAAAATATATGAAAATGATATGCAAATGCAACCTAAGATTTATAAATATATTTTATGAAGTACTCAGATTTTTCAAAAATTTAAACAGAACTACCACATGACCCATCATTTGTATTCTTAGATATTTACCCAAAAGGACTGATAAAAGATATTCGAACAAGTATTTGTACACATCTATTCATAGCAGCATTGTGTATATAGCAAAATTTGGAAACAATCTAAATATCCATTAACTGATGAACAGATAAAAATTGTGACAATCCAGGTCCTCCCTGATGGCGCAACAGGTTAAGCGCAGCGCTGTGGAGCTGTTGGAGACTGTGGTGCGAGTTTGATGCCCAGTCAGGGAGATTCCCACATGGCGGGGTAGACCTCTCCTGCTTCATCCACTTGCTCCCCTCAGCAGTGTATTTTGGTCAGTCTGCCTGTTCTGCTCCTCACTCCGTCTCTGGTGAACCCTCTCCCCATTCTACACCTCTGGCCTGCGCCCCAGCTTGTATGCAAAAATAAATAAATCTTAAAAAAAAAAAGTGACAATCCACACAACGGAATATTATTCAGTCATACGAAGGTATAAAGTACTGATAAATGTTTCATATGATGGATGAATTTTTAAAAAAAATGCTGAGTGAAAGAAGCCAGACACAAAAAAGTCACATATTTTATGATTTCATTAATATGTCTGTAATAGATAATCCGGGCCTCTCCAGTGGTGCAGTGGTTGAGCGCTGCGCTGTGGAGCTGTCGGAGCGCGCGATGCGGGTTCGACGCCCAGCCAGGGAGAATCCCACATGGTGCGGCAGACCTCTACTGTTTCGCCCGCTGCTCCCCTCAGCAGTGTATTTCTGAACTGCCTGTTCTGCTCCCCACTCTGTCTCTGGTGAACCCTCTTGCCACCCCACGCCTCTGGCCTGTACCCCAGCTTGTATGTATAAATGAATGAATCTTTAAAAAAAAATAATATGTCTGTAATAGATAATCCATAGAGGTAATAATAACAGATGTTTGCCAAGTGGTAGTGGGAGATAACCATGATACTCTAAGTATATGGTGGATCTTTGTGGATAATAAACTATTTAAAAACTAGAGAGATGGCATAACATAATGAACATGCTAAGTGTCACTGCATTATATAGTTTAAAATGGTTAGCTTTATGTTATATGAATTTCCTCTCAACTTAAAAGAAAAATTCCAAACTTTGAAATGTTTCTATTTTACAAGTTCAGGTTGCAACTGAAAGAATAATCCAGCTTAATTCCTCCAATTTTAAGTTGTACTGTTTTCTCTTATCCATATTCATTTCACTAATATTATAATTGACAATTTACAGAGATCTGTCCTTCATAAAAATCTGTTTTATTTAAAATGAAATGTTACACAGCTCCAAAAAAATACATGAACTCTTGTCATTTAGGACTCTTGTCATTTAGATGGAGCTGGGAGGGATAATATAAGTAAATTCAATCTGAAGGAGAAAGGCAAATACCAGACAATTTTATGTATATGTGCAATAGAGAGATTACAAAAGATCAGACAAAACCCACTGTAAACAAACATAGAAATCTGACTGTGAAATTCAGTTTACAATGGGGGAGGGGAAACAAACTGGGGTGGAGAAACAGTGAATTTGTTGAAGGATTGCAATGCCTTGTGATGGGTGTGGTGTAGTGACCTGTATTTCAGGAAGTTCCATCCTCTGCCTCTGAATCAGATACAATGTTGGTAACCAAATTTGCCTTAATTGAAAAAGATATTTTTGTTTGATGTGTGGCCAAGCTTATTACTTTATTTTAAATAAATATAAGGCACATAAATTTAAAATAAAGATTATGGTTCTTCTATGTTTGCATTTGAATGGATTCCATGTTGAGATTGCATGTGTTATGTGGAAAAACCTGCATGCTACAGTTTTATTCAGCAGTATCCACCACTTTAAAATGTTGGCAGGATATATCTGTTCAGCATTAGTCATTTTGCACAGTTTATAACATAATGGTTACAATTCAACCCAAAGGACAGAATACTATATTGCCAAGGTTGAAATTGGGCTCACATTATTCTTTAATGGAGAAATACTTAAAAAGCACGGGAAAAAAAAAACAGTCATGGGGGGTCAAAGTTGGCAAAGCCAGCTACAGACTAACTCATGCATTATTTCTTGACTGTTCAAGCAACTAGTGAATCATCTATGGCAAGTCTAATTAAAATAATCTCAGCTCTATAACTTGGATAAGCAGATGGTAGAAATAAAAATGTGCTGAACTAGCCATAAATAACAGAAATAGGAAAAAGTACAAGAGCTAGTCCTGACAGTTTCTGTGGGCTCACATAGTCTCCTGATATGTTAGCATAAGCCTTTAGCATTGTACCTCTACAAATACACATTGTGAGACAGATGACATTATCTTTGGAAGCTGAGCATTTTAGATGCTATAAAGATAATCCATAAAATGTAGCTAAGGTTTATGACATAATAATCTGTTGAGGAATGATATAAAAAGAAAAACATATAAATGAAACAGACAATTGGAAAGTGCCATAAGGGTTCATAGTCCCTATGAGCAGTGAATTGATAGTAATAATTTGCTTATATCATTTCTCATCATAAAGCCAATATTCATTTTGATTGTGGAATCTGTTTCTTTGCTGTGCTGAGCCTTCCAAAAGAGTATAATTTGACTGTAATAGTGGTTTAAAATGTTAAAGGGGAACCAGTCTACAGTTCTGTCAAACATACAGTAATCAGGAACACGGCAGAGCACAAGCACATGGCACTGTGTTCATAGAAGATACAGCCTCATAGCATGGTCCTTGGATTACAGTGTTACCCATGGCGCTCAATCAACAAAAAGCCTTTAGAGGCGCCTGGAAGAAGAGGGTGGAGAGGACCTCAGTTAGGTGATGAAAGAACAAGTTATCAATGAACTGGGATCTGAATAGTGCAGTAACCTATTAATCTTCTACATTATTCTATTTTCTCAACATTTATCACAAACAACAGTTGATTTTAAGTATTAAACAAAACAGGAGATGGCATCTGCTCAAAGATCTCTGGACAGTAAAGTCAGAGCCGGTTTTGGTGATATAATCAAAAGAAGCAATAAGAAGTCATGGAATTCCAGAGGGATAGTATTCAGGGTTTTATTCTCCTCTGGCAAACACTTTCCAGATGATTACACCGTCTGAAGGGCAGCAGTGATCTGAAGCAATGACAGACCAAAGTGCCACTCAGCTCTAGGAAGGGGCACCACGTGGTGTTTATCAACACCACCATTTGGATCATCTCCAACACGTTTTCTCACTTCCATTTTCCTTCAATCTTTATTTTTTTTCCCATTGTCACACTATTGATATTTACATCTCATAATTAAAATATCTTGAAGCCAGGAGAAACATAGTTACCAAGGGGATAAAAAAGAAAATGCATTGAAGCATATGGCATGAAATTAGCCCACCACGTGTTTGCCCACATGCTTTAAAGAGAAGTGATTACTTCAATGCCTTCTGATTTATAAATGCACACACAATATCTTTAAAAAAATCCTGTATTATTCTACCTTTTTCTACTGCGATATTTACTGATTCTGTTGACAGCAGACTTTTAAAATATTTCCTTTAAATATCATTTAATTGGTTTATTACTGTTTAAGAAATACTTATATCATTGGCATGCATATTTACTTGATTACTGGCAAGTTAATTAGTGAAATATTTTGGGCAAGGTATGTAAGATACTTGTCTGATTAAACACAAGTGAAGAGCATCTGAGGGTTAGGAGAATTGAGCCAACACCTGAGTATAATAAGTGGAAGGAAGGGATTTAACTAAAGATCCTTAAGAGTTATTGAAGAAGATTAGGGATAACAGTTACTTAAAATTTTGAAGTACCACTGGATATTCCATGAGAGCAAAGTAAATAAATAGTGATTCTACAGTGATTCCAGAATAATTATTAAAAAATTGAATTCATTTTTCAATTCTTATTTGCAAATTACTTTTAGGTTCCCAATTTAGAAATACTTTAAGCTTCTTTCAAGTTGTTTTTATTACATCTCTTGGTTTTTAGAGTACTCTTGGGATTTTGATAGTACTTTTTGGGAGGATGGTCTATAATTTAAACTCAATTGATTATGCTTCTAACATATATTTTACTGATTGTGGATTTATTATACTTTTAAAGGTAATGCAATTTAACGCTTCATACCCCTATTTTTTCTTCTAATGAATGCAGCTATGTGAAATCTCTCTAATAAAGCGATTCATTTGTGAGGTGGAGGGAAGAACAACGGGATAATTGGAAATGATAAGTGTCTAAAGTGAAAACAGAAAGTGTTCCAATGATGAAATGTAATTTTGTTCTCCTGAAGGCTTAAAGAATTGTAGCCTTTATGAAGAATGCTAAAATTAAATTTTAGAGGCAAGGAATGTAGAGGTCTATAGAGGAAGACTTATCCTTTCTGTTAAGACTAAAAATGATAGCTCTACTTAAATCTCTTTTGGCACTAGAAAAATCTTGTGGAAATTGAGTTTCATATTCCATTGACATGTCAAGATATCTTATTCACCCAAGAAACAGTTTCACCTAAATATATGACTTGTTCTGCACTATCACAGGGCTTAATTTAAGCATAGCACTTCTACTTTCAAGGAGCATCATGCTTGTATCAGCTCCATCAGGGTTACAAGGCGAGTGGAGAATTGAGGCCATCAATTTTAAGGCCAGAGTTTAAATGTCTAGTTTTTAGAAAGTGACTTAAAACATCTTGCTTGAGCTGAATTTATTGGATTGGTGTCACAGCATAATGAAATTTATGAATGAATTATTTTAAACTGAATTTATGACTAAATTGGTAAGTTTAACTTGTCATTTATTTACAGAAGGATCTGAAATGAGAGTTCAGTATTTGAAAAGACAGATGTCATTTAAAAAAGCAACAAAAGGTCACTAATTCTAAGCTCTCTCTTTTGTACTATAAAGGTGATGACAGTCAATATTATCAGAAGTGACAAATGCATATGTAAATAATTTTTAAAAAATATACAAGGAAAAAGGGACTTCTAATGAAAGATTGCATTATTTCTAAATTAGTTTCTCTTTATTGAAATCGCACAAGCAATTAAAGAAAATTAAAAGACCCAAATCACCCATATCGAACCTCTCTTAGAACAGACAGTACCAATACACTCTCAGGAAATATTTTAATTAATAAATTGATTCACTTGGGTGATTTTGTCTGCCTCAAATATGTAAGTAGGAAAATATATCTGATTATATTGTGAGACCTATAGTAGCAGGGAAAAGTTACTCCCTTCTTACATGAATAATCAGTAGATGGTATTAAAGGAGAAATTACTAATAGATTTCCTAAGGTAGGGAAAATTTTATCATGCTAATACCTTTGTAATTGAGATCTGAAAATATCTGCTTTCATATCAGTCACCCCAAAGTTTATCAGGTTGATCTATAGATCTTTTTTTTTGCTTGGAGCAGTGTCCTTCTCAATACATAATAGCCTGAACACAATGGAAGAGGGTGTCCATCTTGAGAAAGAAACAATATTCTTCCCTCAATGCTACTAGTTTATTTCCTATTTAAAAGCTATTTTTTAAGTATGTTGCTAACATATGTTCTAGGCTCTAGAGATAACCTTAATTTTATACATTTCTTTGCGCACAGATAAAATTTATATATGGAGTTTACGTTCTACTAGCTGTGGAGTATTTTTATATATCTGTTAGAAATGTTGAAGCAAGCATCATTGTGAAACTATTCTCACACTCTGGGTCATGATTTTATTTATTTTTTATTTTTTTATGGATTTTTTTTTTTTTTTTTACTTATGCATACAAGCTGGGGTACAGGCCAGAGGCATGGGGCGGCGAGAGAGTTCACCAGAGACAGAGTGGGGAGCAGAACAGGCAGATGGACGGAAACACACTGCTGAGGGGAGCAGTGGGCGAGGAAAGAGAGGTCTGCTGCGCCATGTGGGAATCTCCTTGGCTGGGCGTCGAACTTGCATTGCTACTACTGACAGCTCCACAGGGCAGCGCTTAACCACTGCGCCACCAGGGAGGCCTTCTGGGTCATGATTTTAATTTGGTGATTTAGAAAGCTCTTATTCTCACTCTAGAGCTTCTTCTCAAGAAGAAAGGAATATGAACCAACAGTCTTAAAACAGAAAGAATCAATATGTAAATAGATGCACTTTTCCTCCCCCCTCTCCACTCCTTACCTCTGGTGACAGTCGTCCTGGCATTTTTTAAGACATCAACTTATCAATTAATCTGTATAATTCATAAATGGTTTTGACCCTGGAGCAACATGTCAACAAGAAATTTGTTAATAAAGTTGTGGTATGTATCCACAATTAAATAGTACTCAGCTATAATAAAGATGAAGTTTAACCTTTAGTGACAACATAGATGGAACTTGAGGGGATTATGCTATCTGAATTAATTCAGGCAAGAAAAATAAATACCATATAAATTTACTCGTGGGTAAAAGATAAAGCTAAAAAGCAAACAAAACAAAACAAAAATTAAAACAAATTCTTAATATCTGACAATGGTGGTTACAAGATGAGATGGGAGAGGGGTTAATTGGGTAAAAGGTGTGGTGGATGAAGAGTAGACTTTTGGTGTAAACAGATATTGAAATATAAAGTTGCACATCTGAACTTTATAGCATATAAAAAAAAAATTCTCTTCCCCCAAAAAACAAACAAAAAAAATTAAGTACATTTTAGTAATCATCTCCAATCATAATCTTCAGGGCATTCTCAGGTAGCCAGCACTGTCTTTTCATACTAGATGTTTGCTCAAGGGTGAAAAGGTATAATAGTCCTGATAGTGTTTCCTGTTTTTAAAACATTACAGGAATATATGAAAATCTTCTGTCAAAAACAATATTTGTTAGCTACCCATGTGTTGCAAATAACTGCAACAGATATGTTATTTTACAACCTGAATGAGTTGAAGTTAGAACCATATCCCATTATTTTGAATTAAGATCTATTATGATCAAAATATACTTTCCTTAAACAGGTCCAACTCTATTAAGATGGGATCTTGATAAAGATATTTTTGTCATTCTCCATGGAAAATTAGGAGATTTTGTTTGGTGATTATGCCCATGTTGAAAATCAGCATTTTTTAAAGTACTTGAATTTGGATAGGAACTAAATCTTTTGTATGTGTTTCTCCCTCAAGCTATATACCAACTGAAAACCCATTTCAAAACATTGTTACTTTGGAATCCAATCTAATAAAGTAGTTTCCATCTGGAATAGTGCCAATCATTGTATCACAAAGCAGGTATTCCAAACAATATTTGGCATTAAAAATATTCTATTTCAAACTGGCACACACAAAATCAAATCTAATGGCCACAAATGACTTCAGCAAGGCTGTGATATATAACCTTTCAGAGAAGAGTACCATAGAAAAAGAAAACAGATTATTTAAAGCATAATGTTTACACATATGGTAGTATACTGTTAGATATCACCATACAATGTAATACTTATTGTCAATTTTTTTCTGTGTAACAGTCTTGAGCAACATCAGAGGTGAAATGTGAATTTTTTTTTTATTTAAAAGTGGTAATGTTGGTATCAAAGGTTAAAATATGCCTAAATTTATGATTAGTATCATCCATCATTTGAAAATCCACTGGGTATTGCTAATATATATATATATTGCAATACTGTAGTAACTGTAAAGATACTTTGTAAAAAATATACTCTGCATAAATGTTTGACACTGAAAAAAACTGAATTATTGATCATTATGCCTTATCTTCAGTGAGGTAAATCCCAGGAACATTGATGTGACAGCAACACTGGTGATATTGGATGATAAACGTTCACATTATTTTTCTTACAAAAAAACAAATTCACCCTCTGTGGGTCTCCCTGATGGTGCAAGGGATTAAGTCTCAGCACTATGAAGCTATCACCAGCCACTGCGGCACAAGTTTAATCCCTGGCCAGGGAGCTTCCTACATGTCACAGCAGACCTCTCTTGTCTCGCCCACTGCTCCCCTTAGCAGTGTATTTCAGTCAATCTATTCCTTCTGCTCCCCACTCTGTCTCTGTCTCTCACCACCCCACGGCTCAGGCCTATACCATAGCTCTTGTATACATAAATAAATACAACTTTAAAAACAAACAAACAAACAAAATCCTCTGTGGATCTATCTATATAGATAGATAGTTGATCATCTATATATTACATGAACATGACTGTCAGAAATTTATATTATGCTTGAAAAACCTAGAATTAAGGAAAAATGAAATAATAAGTAATCGGAAACTGAAGTATTTCTATGAAAAGAAGTTCAGTAAGTGATGGTAGTCATCCATTGCTAGCCTAAATTTATGTTTTCAGTGTATAAAAGTTCACACTATGAGCAAGCATATTACATTGGCAAAAGGATATCACTTTATATACCCTTCTTCTTTCAGGATATAATCCCAAATCATGGCATTTAGCTTGGGCGGGTTTTAGTTTTCTTAACTCTCTCAGCAAGTCAGTGTTGAGTAACTAAAAACTGTATAAAAGAAGGACACCTGGTGGTTGAGCATAATGTCAGTTTAGTGAGAGAGAAGCCTGGGCATTGATAACACTGGTCAACAAAATTTTACAAAAGTCATGTTAGGCAAATAAAATTAGTCATTTCCTATCAATTTGTATATGCTCAACATGAATATGACAGTCAAATTTTAATCTTCGCTGTAGTTATTTTTGGAATCTGCAATAAATTGATGTTTACAGCACAAAATGCATGCCAATAGTATTAGGCCTATGGTTAATACCCGTAAAAAATTAAGTCATAGACTACTTAGATTTCTTTGCTTGTCTCTTGGACAGCTGTTCAGTAATAGAATAGATGGAAGACAGTTTCCATTGTTCAAAAGCACAGCCTTAACATACAGTTTCGAAGAGTCTAGAAATAGTCTCCATTCTTGTGGGTCATGAGTGATAGCTAAGGCATTAATGAGGTCCTCAATATTGGAACAGAATACCAGAGTACTTTGCTTTCTGAAGAAAGGTTCCAACTGCTGGTGACACTTTCGATCTAAAGTAATTGTGATATCTTCTTCTAGAAGATTCCATTGTTAGAATCTTGATCCTAGTAATTCTGCCTTGTTCTTGGATAAGTCCAAATCATGAACCAGGTCATTTAGTTCTTCCTGTGTTAGTCTGTGTGGGGTTGATGATGCACCACAGTGAAAATCTGGATCACTGCATGCTGATGGAACAAGAGAAAAACAGATTGGCTCACCCTTGTCCTCATCAGATGAATCAAGAAAATATTCTGTTGGAAGTTCTGGAATAGGCAGTCCCTCACCATGTGGAACTGGTCTCAATGCAGACAGAATGCTTGGGTAGACTATTCTCGACTTCTTTTGCTTCGTTATTCTGCCAGAAAGAGGAGGAATCAAGCAGAAGTAACAGTTTTTTCTGCAGTTGTTGGCTCTCTCCACACCATGGGGACTGCAAATGACATCGATGGTCTTTTGCCACTTAACCACTGTGAAAGCTGTGTTGTACATGTAGCACAGCATATATGCGGGGCCCAAGGCTTTTCTTGGTCACCAACCTTGCATCTGAATTAAAGATGATAAGCCTTCTTCACTTGAGAAGTGATACTTTTTTCTGGTTGGCAAATGTCACTTCCCCACAAATAGAGCAGAAATTGTCCACGCTATTAACACACTTTTGAGGCATTACCGTTCTTATTGTACCTAAATGGATAAAATAATAACAGTTCTATGGAACAATAGCTTAAACTGTCTCACACAAAGTCTGAAATATTTTCAATGCTCAACTTTCTGTCACTGATGATGTCAGCTTACTTCAGCAGCAGCCTAGCATTAGTATTGCAATGCATCAGAAAATGATGCAATCAGGGCCTCCCTGGTGGTGCAGCGGTTAAGCGTTGGGCTGCGGAGCTGTCGGCAGCAGCGATGCAAGTTCGACGCCCAGCCAGGGAGAATCCCACATGGTGCGGCAGACCTCTCCTGCCTCACCCGCTGCTCCCCTCAGCAATGTGTTTCTGATCTGCCTGTTCTGCTCCCCACTCTGTCTCTGGTGAAGCCTCTCACCACTCCACACCTCTGGCCTGTACCCCAGCTGTATGTATAAATAAATAAATCTTAAAAAAAAAAAAAGAAAGAAAGAAAATGATGCAGTCAACTCTGGATGATGTGTGCATGATGGTATTATGCAATGTGATGCAATATTACATCATTCTAGGCTGATTTAGGATGTTGTTGCAGTCTTGCTTGATAAATTTACATGGTGAACAATATAAAATGAATGATATGAAATATCTTCAAAATGAGAGCTAATAAAAAATTTCAGGGTTTATTCATGTTCAGCATACCAAGATACTACAGATTTGGGCCTTTTTAAGTCAGTTAGAATCTCACTGTTGACCAGTGTATTATGTGAAATACTATAACCTAGGTAACAGGACTCATGTCTGTGATATGCAGCCCATGCTTGGTAAACTCATCCAGTAAGTATAAGTAAATATTGTTTGGTTTTTAAAGATTACTAATAATTAATTAATAATAACATTCTAGGAATTTTTGTGATTATTTTATAGAGAAATGTGTAGTTTGGAAATTTGTCTCTGAGGAAAAAAGAGTATATAATCATCTGAAACGATGTTCAATATGACATCTGTCCCACTTATATATTACTATGTAATAAGATATTTGGAAAAATAGTCTTCCTAATATAATTTTCACATTACAGTCACAAACACTAAGCTAACTTATCAACTTTATATGACTGTTATGCTTTATAATTTAATTTGAAAATATGTTTTAAAATATATAATTTCCCTTTTTAAAAAAAGGTGTATACTTCTTTGTCATGGGGTGTCAAGGTGAAAGAATTTACCAGAGTGGGGAACAGAAGGATTTATGAAATATCCTGCTAAGAGAAGCAGCCAGAGAGCAGTAGAGGTCTGCTGCACTAAGATTTTAATTTTTAATTAAACAAATGTTACTACTACATTCAACAGTTTAAAAAGAATCTTGAATTTTCTTGAATTAAGATAAGGAGTAGCATGTACCTACTGGAACAAACAGACCAGCTAGAGGATCCAGATAAATTGTTTAAACCTTAGGTACACCATTCAAATGATGAAAGGCTTTGGACAGAAACTTCTCATTGTTGTTTTTATCTTTTTATCTGTAAAATAAAAATAATAGTATTGGCATTTGTAAAATTGACTTGATAATTAAATGGAGTAATACATGTAGCCTGATAGCTGAGCATAACAGGGAAGGTTTTGTATTTTTATGTTTCATTTTATATAAAAACTATTTTAAAAATTACTCAAAATGTATCATTTATCTAGAGGTATCTATCACTAACTTATAAGAGTCTTATAATTGCAGATATGATTAAAAAAAAACATTAAACTGAGACATAGAGGGAATAAGTGATTGTCAGTAAATGACTCAGAGTTGGTATTTTAATTTCAGTCTTCAAATACAAGTCAGTGTTATTTCTTCCACAACATACTGTTTTAAAAAATGAAAATGTTGCATTATTGATATTAAATAAAAGAGAATACTTGTTCTATTAATTTTATTTTTTTTGTCAGGACATCCCTAGTGGTGCAGGGATTAAAGTCTCAGTGCTATCAAGCTATCACCAGCCACTGCAGCATGAGTTTGATCCTCAGTCAGGAAGCTAACCCATATGGAGCAGTGTTCTACTACCCACTCTCTTTGGTGAATTCTCTCCCTCCCCCACTGCCACCTACACACCTCTGGTCTAGACCCCAGGTCTTATATGCATAAATAAAAAAAAAAAATAAATTGTAAAAAATATATATTTGTCATTCTAACCTATATATATTTGAAAAAGAAAAAAAATAGTTCAATCAAATTGAGTAAAAAATTATGGATTTGATAATCATTTTCTTCTAGAATTCAAATTGGGATATTTCAGTGGGAATTTTTTTTTAATTTGGTGATACTAACTGTATAATTTTTATTCTAAAGTATCTCTAGGAAAATTGCTATAATTTAAAGACAAGATTTGAATTATATATGTTATTTTTTAAAATTCTTACCTTTGATGGAATTATACATTTTTTACTATCATAATAGTATCAATTATGTAGATTCAAAATTACTATAAACTTCAGTGCCTTGCCTGACTTCTAAGTTTAAGACATTGCATTAAAAGTTACTATATGCTATCAAAATTTCTAACTTACTGCAAAAGTACAAAAGTGCTTGGGATTGCTCTTCCTCTCTAATAAAAATTGGTTCTTTACTAATTACTTACATATAATATATACACTTTTCTAGATAAAACTGAACTTGTTAAACAGGGACAGATCTATCATGGGGTCACGAAACTGAAGGCTCCAAGCTGCCATTCCCTCTCTACACAACCCAACCTCCCCTTACAATGAAATTCTTTTTTTTTTAATTTTTTTTTTTATTTATGCATACAAGCTGGGGTGCAGGCCAGAGGCGTGGGGCGGCGAGAGGGTTCACTAGAGACAGAGCGGATAGCAGAACAGGCAGATCAGAAATACACTGCTGAGGGGAGCAGCGGGTAAGGCTCAGAAATACACTGCTGAGGGGAGCAGCGGGTAAGGCAGGAGAGGTCTGCCGTGTCATGTGGGATTCTCCCTGACCGGCGTCAAACTCGCGTCGCCGCTGCCGACAGTTCCACAGCGCAGCGCTTAACCGCTGCGTCACCGGGGAGGCCCCCTGGCCCCCTTATTATGACATTCTAGAGGCTTTAATATGTTTACTGGTCATATGCATTTTTTGTAAACTTTGCCTAAGTAATTTACTGAAACATTTAAAGTTAAGCCCATTTGCATTCCACCTTGCTTTATGATGCAAGCCACACTTCATTTTGTACTGGGTGACCTTGCAGTCACAAGGGATTTGGGGGAAATGTTTAGGTTAAGCATGATATGGGAATATATGCAGTTTCAGTTATTAGGATTAAGTGTAAATTTGGAGCGAGAGCATAGTTTATGATATTTGAGGGATATTCTTAATTAAAAAGAATACAATTTTTTTTATGTGGAATTCCTCTGGATCTCTCCCAGAACTTTGTGTGAATGGAAATTTAATTTTTGTTTGTTCCATGGTGAGTTCACTTTTCTTTAAGATTTAAGTGTGTGGCTTCCAGTCACATAACATTTTAATTGAGTTATTTCTAGCAAAGTATTTTAAGTTAGTAAGTAACAAGATTTATTAAAAATAATCATCTTAAAGTTATGTTACAATGCCTTCCTTATGCTTTTAAACTCAAGCTATCACCACTGCTTTGTTTCCTTGATTCAAATGATGATGGCTTTTACCAGTGATGCGACTTGGATGCTACTTACATCTTCTTTACTTAGTTCATGAACTTTTTCTCAAAGTGATCAAGACTTGGTTCAAATTCTGAAATGGACTTCCCAATCCTATCAGTATAGAGTTTTATTAATTGCAATAGATTTGACATAAAATACTGACATCAACAAAAATAAACTCTAAGTATGCCACACCAAAGAGACTATCAGTGGTTAATGAGTGTCATCATTTCAAAAATTAAGGTTACTTACTAGACAAGATAAATTAAAATGTCCTGAAATTTTGCATGCATGTGTAATGTATTTGCCAGTTTTTTTTCTTAAGTTGGAAATACTTCTGAAATGTTGTGATATTATCAATAGCAAATTATGAACCCAGAAAATCTGTTGTAAAACACTATTATTTTTTAGCAGTCATTAACTTTGCTATATGAGAAAGTGAATAGTTCCATTATTTCTACAACACAATGATGCTAACAAAATGGGTAGTATGTGGAAAGGCAATCAAAAGTATTGTATCCAAAAGCCTTAAATATAATTTCAGGGGAAGTCTCAGGCAATTAACTATAAAAAAAATTTCATTCTTCTTTTGCCTTAGCAAAACTTTTTTAAAAATTTATAATTTTGTTGTAACTTCAATTATAATGAATAGATTTGTTAGAGGAAGTATTATATTTGTATATTTTTTAAAGTGACTTGTACATTTTATATATATCTGACCATACAAAAACTGGATCTGCCCATTCTCTGTAAGATGACATTCATGTCAAATTTACTTTTTAATATGTTGATAAAATATGTACACCACCTTGGAAAATTGATTCCTCCTGCCACACTATTTGACTAAGGATATTTTTAGCTAATATGGATTTTTTAAAATCCAGAACATCTATTTATTAAGAGACAAAATTAACACATCATACATGGTAACATATACTTGAAAAGTTGGAATCCTGTATTTCTAAATCATATACAGTGTTGTAAACCAATGTTATATTAATAATAAACAAACAAAAACAAATAAATATGTGAATAAATAAATGACATTCAACACCCTGAGTGATCTAGCTTCTCTTTCTCTCAGCTTTAGATCTTATCTTCTTGTATAAGGCATTATTTGTAATTTGCCATATTTTCTATCGTAAGAGATAAATAACCTTTCTTACCGTCTCAGATCAGCATTCATTTTTATTTTTTAATATGTTTGTCTTCTCTGACTTGTTTGTGAGTCCTATATGTCTTATCAACGCGTTATTTCATAGTATCTCATTATTTAAGGTTTGTTATTTATCAGAATCAATGATCATGTATTTTATTAAGTTGCTTAATTCTCGGAACAAATTTATGAGCGATCATTATCACTCTGCATAAGAAAAGAAAATTGGGACGTAAGTAAAATAAGTAAGATCGCAGGACAATAGATTTGGAATTAGAATTTCAATACAAATAAGTAATGGTATATGTCTTTGCCCATTTGGTTGGGGACTCTTAACTACTTCATAAGTAATATCCACTATAGAGAATTAGAATTAATTTTTATTACATATCCCCAGTAAATCGATTGTTCTGCAATTTGGTATATATCCATTTAGTACATATTTTCACATTTTATTATATATATACGCATACATATGTTATATGTGTGTGTGTGTGTGTGTATAAAGTCTTCTTTCTCATTCTTAGTATTTCTTATTTAGACTTTATTTTGTACTTTATTTTGTTAAGAATTTGTCATTTTATTAGTATTTTCCTTAATGAACTACATATAGGTTTGATCTGCCTTTTAATCAGTAATTTCTGTTCATCTTATTTTATTTCTTTTACTTTCATGAATTTAATTTTATAGTTTTTTACATATGATGAACGATTGTTTTCTACCCAGGAAAATCTCATGGCTGTAAGATTAATGTCTGACAACTTCTGCGGTACGTCTGAAATCCGTGCTCTTAGTGGTCTAGGAGAAACTAGAACATTTCTCAGTGCTCTTACTTTAGGTGTGGCATTGTACATCTACTTCATTTTAGACATTTTTATAGGTGTTATGTAGTACTGAGTATTTCTCTGAATATTAACAAAATTGACCATCCTTTCATATCTTTATTGGCCACTTGTATATATTCTTTTGTTATGAATTTTATCAAGTTTTTACTTAGTTTTCGATTTCATTGTTTATATATATATATTTTGGAATAATAAAATTTATTTATGTATTTTGAATACAAGCTGATGTAGACAAAAATGTGTATATATGTATAGGTAGGTTTATTTAATGCATTGCATATTGGGTCTTATTACATAGTAATTGATAATATACTCAAATTATTGGTGTATTATATGTATTATATAATATAATGAAAGATATCTATTTATCTGCTATTCATCTAATCTTCCAATTATCTAAGTTCAACTTGTATCCAGAATTGTATGTATATATGTGATATGTAGAAATAAGATGCATGGCCTTTAACTATGATATTGAAGCATTATTTATACAGCACCAGAGAGCCTTTATAACAGCTCTCCAGGATTAGGGAAATGGAAGGCTGATTTAAGAAAGAAGCTCCGGACTCTACAATTTCTGTAAAACAAACTTTCTCAATTCATTTGGGTTCATTGTCTCCTTGGATGCCTACGTGGGAGTATAGTAGTAGTCATCACAGGTAACGCTTGACTCCTATACAAGCCCATAACCGAAAACCACCTTTATCTTCTGGTCTGTTCTCTTCACACACCTAAAGGCAAAAATAAGTAATTCTGGAAGTTATCTGCTCTAGCATTTCTAATTTCTAATTAAGATGACTACACTGCTCACTGTATTTCATAAATTTAAGATAGTTTTGTTTATACTTTTTGATGCTAGATAAACATTTTATGCCACATGAATACCTAAATAAAATGCATTGATTGTAACAAAAATGCATACTATGACTACATTTCCCTTCACTAACAATTTATATTTTACTCTGAGAATAATTGATTCATTATTTCATTAGTTTAATTTGTTATACCCTTCTTTTTCTTCTTTCTTTTTAATTTTAGTTTCTTGATTCATTTTCATAGCATTCATTTACATTATTTCCTTAGAATAAAAACGAACAGGCAGTTATTATATTCGCCTGACATTCCTGCAAGTTTTATCTCCTGGATTCCTCCATCAACCAACTTCACTCTGGATTAGTGGTTGTTTAGGTTTTCTGATGAAATCTTGGAACTTTCTGTTAAATTTTTAATTGCCTTCACCTTTATCTTATGTTTTCTGAAATTTATCTTCTGTTTTCTTTGCTTATTATATTATTGAATACATTTAGCAAACTTTTCTAAAATCATATTTTCACTTTAAAAGTGATTTGGCTTTTATGAAATGTGTTTATTTCATTAATTTAATGTACAGGAATAAGTGCTGATAATAAAGAGCAAATGTTATTCTAAGGAAATTAATCTCCACAAAACATTTAATCACCACAAATACAAATTAAATAAGATTTTATTAATAAGTTTATTGTACATTTGGGAAATTTAAAACATAGAGAGATGAAATAATTTATCCAAGACTATACTTTAGAAAGAAACCAACATAGACTGCGAGCGTTCACAGTCAGGCCTTAGATCCTCTTCAATATCATATGGTTTCTCAAAATAATCTTATCTTTTGTAGACATTTTTTGGTTAAGATTTTATTTATTCATTTATTTTTGTGTAGAAAAAATAGGGTGTAGGTCAGAGGTGCAGGGGATGAAAGGATTCACCAGAGACAGAGTGGGGAGCAGAACAGGCAGACCTACTGAAACAAACTGCTAAGGGGAGCAGCAGGCAAGATAGGAGAGGTCTGCTGCACCATACGGGGCTTCGCTTCCTGGATGGGGATCAAACTCAGGCCTTTGCAATGATAGTGCTGAGAATTAACCCCAGAGCATCAGGGAGGCACCACTGTATACAAAATTCTTTATTCTCATAATTTATATTTTTTTATTTTTTCACCTATTTTGCTCCATAACTTGTTTTCTCTTAATGATTTATTTTTTCTCTAGCACTTAAAGGGCACATAGCATATATTTCAAAATAATAGTTGTTGCTCTAAAAAAATATATAATCCGTTTTTCTAATTATTAAATATCAGCTGATTATAACATATAAGATGGAAAGTTGTTATGTGTCTACTATGTAGGTCTTTATTTTTAAATGAGTTAAAAATATTCAACTTATGTAATAAAATGTCAATTTAAAATATATATTTATTCTCTTAAGAAAAATGTTTATTTTTAGAAATTTGGTTTCAAAAATAAAATAAAATTGGTTTGTCTACCTATTATTTATTATTACATTTCTTAAGTATTACATGGTATTTTTCTTGATTAAAAAAGAAAGTGGGGATATTTCCCCTTAAATCCTCATTTAAACTTCCAATACTCAATATATAAGAAAAAAGTCTTTCATAGCAGACACTGTACTTAAAAAGATATACTTTGGCTAATTATTTGTATCAGAGTCATTTCTCACTCATCTGAAAGGGATGACTCGGTAATCCCAGCTGTAGAGTGAGTTAAATTCTTTATTTTTTAAGATTAAATATTGGAGGGTGGGGATCCCTGGTGGCACAGGGGTTAAGTCTCAGTGCCAGTTCCACTAATCCGTGAGTTCAGTCCCAGCCAGGGAGCTATCCCACATATGGTGCAGTAGACCTCTCCTTTCTCTCCAGCTGCTCCCCTTAGCAGTGTATATCAATAGATCTGCCTGTTCTGCTCCCCACTTTATCCCTGTGACTCCTCTCATGCCCACACCTCTGGCCTACACCCCAGTTCTTGTATGCATAAATAAATAACAATAAATCTATAAAAAATAAAGTAGATATTAGGTGATATTTATCAGTATAAAGATAATCCAGAGAATGGATGTGTATTCTTTTAAAATGTAAATGACCTTTACCATTCTATGGCATTTTAACTGCACTTAATAACTTAATAGGTAAACATGTACCAACATACAATAAAAATTACAACAAAACAATAGTATAATAATAATGTTCCACCTAAGTGTCAAACTCCAGAGTGAAGATGTAGCAATTACTATCACATTTAAAGTTTTAAGCAAGATTTTAATGATACTAATCAAATACATTGGACTTTAACCTTATATCTTTGGTTTCATGAATCTTTTGTAGCAAAACCTTTTATAGACTATTATTAAGCAAATAAATGTGAGGAATAAATTGCTAGCAAAATATCTTCAAGGAAACTCTTCTTCAGGCTCAAATGCATCATATAAATTTGCCTCAGGATAATAAAAAATAAATCTCAGGAAATGTTTTGAAATAACTTTCAGTTAATTGAAAGATTAATTGCCATAATAACCTAGGAATTATCTTAAAGCAACACATCAGTGGGTAAAATATGAATGAATGAAAATTATAGTAGTTGGGTTCCCAATATATATGAGAAAATTATATGTTATCTTTTAGATTTTTATAGTAACATTATTAGGTTAGTATTCATATCAACATTAGGTAAATGAAAACTCAGGTTATTTAAAACATGCATGAATTCATATAGACAATTTTGCATCTGTACTATGGCATTACATTTTTGGGATCTACTTTATTAATCAGTACAGAAGATGTGTGTGGAAAGATAGTTGTTGGTTAAAAGCACTATCTAATTTATATATTTATATGGATTACTCTAGTACCAAAGTAGTTCCTTAGTAAGTTTTACAGAATTAAAAAAAAATTAAGTTTTAATTAGAATTTGAAGACATGTAATAACTCATTTCTCATATTACTATTCTATAGTTTTATATACAGTTTCTATAGTTTCTCTTTTTGTCTTTAACTCTTATTCTCTTAATTTATTTTTGCTTTATGTCTGTCTTTTTCCACTTCTCCATAACATTCAAGTAGTAAGATAATATCATTTTATAGACATAATATATAATGTGAACCCACATTTTTTCTCTCATTTACTTTTTTTGACATGGTCTTTATTCTAATTTACCAAGGTTTGAATTCTTTGATCAGCAGTTTGTGATTCAACTATGGTTTTTCTTGCTCCCAACACCACGAATAACCAATGACAACTCCGTAAACTGACTTTTTCATGCCTCACTACTGTTTTCCTAGACAATCTCATTGGTTCACTCAATGCATTTGCTTTTTTTAAAAGGTCCAGTTGATATGGAGATATGGCTTGATATGGAGATTGATAAAGTGTTATTTTATAGTTCAACCTGCCTATCAACTCTTATTTTTGACCATACCTTCTCCTGTACTGATAAGTATCTGATTATACGGAATTACCTTAACAAGTGACTCTCTAAGATTCAGTTATTTATCACCTGTGTTTTTATTGCTATTCTCCCACTACTCTTACTCCCTCTGCATATTTGAGTGGATTAGA
Source organism: Scalopus aquaticus (assembly GCA_004024925.1). Lineage (NCBI taxonomy): Eukaryota > Metazoa > Chordata > Mammalia > Eulipotyphla > Talpidae > Scalopus > Scalopus aquaticus. The sequence goes on along the minus strand of PVIJ01003348.1, from coordinate 8,918 downwards.
GCAGGATTTACAATTAAAAATAATAATAATAATAGCACATAGCAAAGATAAGTCTAAATATTTGGTTTTTGGATAATCAGAGAAGGCAATTTTGTTCTATACAGTAAATATGAAATATAGTTCATTAGGTAAAATAGAAACTTTGAAGGTGATAGTTTTCCAGTTCTTAGAAGCCAAAGGGGGAAAAAAATAAACTAGCAAAATTTTTGCATCAGCAATTTGAAAAAACTAAATTTCCCCAACCATCAAAAGCTTAATAGGGAAATGACAACATGGACCATTACAATTTATAATATAGTGATTCTTGACTTGGAATTATTATAAGTGATAAATATATCGCATTGTTTTCTGTTTACATTCAATGTTGAAATTTTATTTTTTATAATATATATCAGTTGTAAATAAATACCAGATAATAACTTCTCAATATGACATTTATTAAAATATAAGGTTTAAGTAACTTGCAACAAGTACTAGAAAAGGATACTATAAAACACCAGATATAATAACCATATGAAGACATTGTCTATTCATTAAAAGATGTTATATTTTTTATATATATCCCATGCGATAATGGCCATATAATTAAAAAGACAACTATGTTCATGTTTTGCCGGTAGTCCTCCACAAAATAGCAAACATTTCATACACCTTTCCATAAACTCTGCCATGATTAAGTATTCAAACACCAAATTACTAGAGTGAATTGGAAAAGTGGTATTAGAGGTGGCTCTTTGATTGACTAAGAGAAGGATAATCTCAAGTACACCAGGAAGGGACTAAAACTAGGGCCTCCCTGGCGCCACAATGGGTTAAGTATCAGCACTGTGAAGCTATCAGCAACCACTGCAGCATAAGTTCGATTCCCAGCCAGGGAGCTACCCACATGGCGCAGGAGACCTCTCCTGATTTGCCCACTGCTCCCCTCAGCACTGTATTTCAGTCAGTCCACCTGTTCTGCTCCCCACTCTGCCTCTGGTGAATCCTCTCACCCTCCCCTCACACCACTGGCCTACACCCCAGCTCTTGTATGCATAAATAAACTTCTCAGCAAGTTATCGATAAGTTCCCCAACCTTTCTCATAATTAATAATATGTTTTTCCAAGAGTGTGTCCAAGACTAAAATTATACAGATAAAAATAATGTGTAATAGCATAGCAAAACAATGCTAGATATGTATAAATAGTTTATTTGTAAAAGAGTTATTAAATTTTAGTTCAGATTGTTAAACATGCATTATCATACCTCAGTACTAGAGAGTCTGTTTCAGTTACTTTGATGTGACAACCTGAGAAATGACATTTCTAATTTTATTTGATTCTGATGCTGGTTGTTTGGGAAGAAAACTTTGAAAAACACTACTGAATTGTCATATCTACAATAGAGGATACCTATACACTTATGATAGCAAAATGAAATGAAGAATTAAAAAAATTCCCTTTTTAATTCATAGTTATATTGAGCATGTTTTACTATGAAGTGGCATTTTACCAAATACAATTCAAAGAATAATAGAAATTTATAAATTTGACATATGATAGTTTTGAATGAAAATTGCAGAGAAACAGCATAAAATTCCTATCTAAATTATGGGTAAATGAACAGTAGATCCAGGAACAGTTATCAGGAAGTAACATTACAGAGGAGTTAATATTATGAGAAAGTCCCTCTCTGTATAAACCTACAACAGTCCTTAGAATTTCTAAGACACTAAATCTCTTTTTTTTTCCTGACATGCAACTGAGAATGGAAGTGAGTGGACACAGTAACTTTTGCTTTTCTGGGTAACATGGAAAAAAAAACCACAATATAGATGATAATTACTAAGTTTATAACTACCATGTGCCTATACTGTTGACAAGATTTTTGAATTAAATATTTCTATTTAAATGTGATATTGTGATTTATAAGAAATACATATTTTGCTTATTTAGATGAACAAAATCAACATTTCTCATGTGTATTTAATCTTCACCCACAGTTCTCACTTACCATTCCCCAACGTTTTGCAATTTCCTAATTGATTACAGAGATAAAACTGTCTCTTGCTATGTTAATATAGAATAACCTAATGAGATATGGGGTGTCAGGTGAATCAAACATATGATTAGAGAATTGGCACTCCATTCCTACCCCCAGATCTATGGAAAGGTAAGAGGGGATAGAGATTGAATTAAATCATCAATGTTAATTGAGTTAATCATGTCTATTATATTGCAGGTTCCATAAAACCCCAACTGAGGAGTTTCAGAGGGTTTCCAGATTGGTGACCATGTGATATGAGGAGAGTGGTGTTAGGAAAGGACCTGTAAATTCCTCACCTTTCCCCCTATAACTTGCATCAATTTTGTTCATCTAAATAAGCAAAATATGTATTTCTTATAAATCACATCTTTTACATCTGGTTGTTTCTGAACAATATCCTTTCTAATAAATGTAGAATATATTGAATACACTTTTTCCCCAGTACAATGAGCCAATGTAGCAAATTCATTAAAACTAGGGAGGCTTTAGGAACCAGTGATTTATAGCCTAGTTAGTAAGAAGCTCTAGTGACAGCTTAGGTGCATGGCTGGCACCGGCAGTGGAGAACAATCTTGGGAGACTGAATAGTTAACTTGTGGAATCTGATGCTGTACTTGTCAGAATTGAGTTGAATACTCTCAGACACCCTATTTGTTGTCGTGGGGAAGCCTCCACTCACCCCTCTTAGAAATTGGCTTAGCAGCTCTACCTACGTGTATTTTTGCTCTTTTTCTTCTACTGCTGAGAATGACTTCTTTTTAAAATTATACTTAATAAAATTATCTTCTCTCTCTTCCTGGGTGAAAATATATACTTTAGTGGAATTCGGCAACAAACTAGGCAAAGTCATTAGTGAGTTAAGTATATCTTTAACTTTGCAGAATCAACGATTAAAATAAACCAATGTAGTTTTGCACAAATATGAGATATCCACTTTCTTTCTAAAATGTGGTCTGATATTTATAGTGGTACAATCAAATGCTTTATAAGTTACTTAATGCTATTTTATGAAATGAATAAAAGGAAAAATGTCAGTGTGTAAAGAATTATCTATTAATCTATTAATTTTTGTCAGTGACAATGACTAATACTAGTAGAAACACTACAAATAGCATCTTTAAGGCCTTAACAATTATTTTGAAATCACCTGTATAGGGAATAAATGCAGGTTAAAAACTAGGGCATCAATTGCTACCCATACTAAATAGAAATAAAGAAATTAGTTCTATCCGGAACAGATTTTTATTATAATCAGGTCAATTTCATTCCTTACTTTCTTAATATTTACTTGAGTAGTGATTAAAAGATGCTTTGTCTGTCTCTATGAATAGGTAAATGTTTAAGGGATTTTATCACCACCAGAGTTTCCTTTCAGAAAATATAAATTAATTCATATGTATATCATACAGTAATAATATGCTTCAAAATTGGTTTATAACAAAGTATTTGTGATTAATAAAGTGATGCAAAGAACCACTGTGCACAAACATACATAAAATTACTGATTCTGTTTCCAAGTATAAAAATAAAATGCATTCTCACATATTTAAAATATACTAACTGTATATATTTTCTACTTCTTCACTCAACATGTAAAACCTTAAAGCCCAGATGGAAGTTAAAATCTAACAAAAATATATGTTAATTAAATCCAAATTAAGAAATATTTCTTAGAGTATTAAGTAATCATAGGTAGATATGTTGCTAAATACATAGTGTTTTTATCTTATTTAGGACATTGTGGAATGGGAAGAGTGGACTTTAGAGGATTAAAAAGAAAGCATGTGATTTGCAACTGTTCTGTGCATAGTTTCTTTTTATATTTGCTTTTATTATACACTGAGCTATTGTCTTTAAAAAATTTTTTAAAGGTTTGTTTATGCATACAAGCTGGGGTACAGGCCAGAAGTGTGGGGCGGCGAGAGGGTTCACCAGAGATAGAGTGGGGAACAGAACGGGCAGATCGACAGAAATACACTGCTGAGGGGAGCAGCAGGCAAGGAAGGAGAGGTCTGCCTCACCATGTGGAAAACTCCCCAGCCCGGAGTCGAACTCTCATCGCCGCTGCTGACAGCTCCATAGCTCAGCGCTTAACTGCTGCGCCACCAGAGAGGCTCCTGTCCTCAAAATCTTAACATCAAATTTAATACATAATAAATATTTAATTCAATAGACAATAATTGAAGATTGCATGTATGATTTATAATACTATACATAAAATGTAAAAGCTTATTAACTAATAAGGAAATGAATTTCTGATTTTCTGGAGGAATAAGAATAAAAGATCAAATTTAAAAGATTATTTAAAAATAATTATTTAGGACCTCTCTGGTGGCGCAGTGGTTAAGCCTGTGCTTTTCAGCTGTCGGCAGCAACGACGCAAGTTCGACACCCAGCCAGGGACATTCCCACATGGCGCTGCAGATCTCTCCTGCCTCACCTGCTGCTCCCCTCAGCAGTGTATTTCTGTCTATCTGCCCGTTTTGCTCCCCACTCTGGCTCTGGTGAACGCTTTCGCTGCCCCACGTCTCTGGCCTGTACCCCAGCTTGTATGCATAAATAAATAAATCTTTAAAAAAATTAAAAATAAATATAAGTAATTATTTATATCATCTGTACAAAAATTAAAGGAAAATAAGGCACAATCATATTTCCTTTTGATAATTCTTTAAAAATGGAATTTGGAATATTTTACATATATTTAAAATAAAGATTATAAGGAATAATGATAATAATGTGAGTCATAATAATTATAAATTTCTTAATTGTTAAGCAGGTGGCAGACTATATGTCAAAAGTTTTATAGCTATATATCACTTATTTTTTATATTGATGATACTATGATTAATTTTTTAGACAGGAGAACTAAAACTCAAAGAGATTAATTAACTTGCCCAAATTCACCCATTTAGTTGAACATTTTATTTTTTATACTTAAACATATTTTTAATCCTTTGATCATTACTATCAGACACAAAACATAATTATATAAAAAAATGTTAATTTCTACAACAGTTTAAAAATTTTGTTCAAATAAATGTAAGAAATAAATTTCATGAAATAAATATGTAATTTACAAATTTTGCTTCCTTTATTTTATCATTGTTCCAAACATTTCTGATCCAGTAACACTTATGCTTAATCATCTTTTATAACTTACTGATTTGGGAATGTAAAACCTTAGCTTTGCCTGCATTTTAAAATATTGTCAGAAGATATATTTTCAAGGTAACAGGGTAGAACATGTTCTATCTAGCTGTTTGCTGGCCTGGTTTATGATTCTTAAATGTTTTGGCCTACTGTCTGCAGCCTTCCGTGTTGGCTTTAGACCCAGAGCCTATAAATGTCAGTGATGGCTCCAATGTGAACTACCTGGGGGCTGTTCCAGTCCTCTGTACTTACAGCTTTTCTCTTGGTGAGGAACTACTCTGGAATTCTAAGAAATATTATTTCCTTTAACTCTGTACATATGAAGGACAGTTTATTTCTAGTCGCCTGCACCTCAGGTAGAATTTCTAGAGATCTGATTATTTTAACCATGATCTGCTGCTTAATTTTTTTTTAAATCAGTACACTCTTCTTCTGGTTTCTGCATGCTGATGTTTCTTTAAGGTGCATCTTTAAAACTGTTAACAGTATTTTCAGGGTCCTCCCTGGTAGCCTTGGGGTTACGTCTCAGCGCTGTCACTACTAGACCTGAGTTACATCCAGCCAGGGAGCTAACCCACATATGTCACAGCAGACCTCTCCTGTCTTGCCTGCTGCTCCCCACAGCAGTGTATTTCTGGTAAATCTGCCTGTTCTGCTCCCCACTCTGTCTCTGCTGAATCATCTTCCCCCACCCCTGGCCTACACCCCAGTTCTTCTATGCCAAAAAATAAAAACAAAAATAAACTGCTAATAGTCTTTTCAGTCGGTTAGGAAGGCTATCAGTAATTTTACTTATTGTTGCATCTCATCTGACAATGATATATTTTAAAAGCAAAATGCTTTGGTGTTTTCTGATTCTAATATCTGAATGATTTGGCCTAATACCTCTGTTAGCAATCTAATCTTCTAAGGTACACTTAGCTGGAATTCCAGTGCTAGGATTAAAAATAGCCTGTGCTGAATCGTTATAGGTTTGTGCTCATAGTGTAAATCATCGCACTAAAGGAGTTGCTTCCCTGTATACTGGAAATTCTCCCAAGTCAGGGATTTGGGAAGCTCATAGACTAACTTCATTTCTTCCTCACCAATCAGCGATCATTTCCTTTTCTTTCTTGATTTTTTTTTTTTTTTTACTTCCAATGGGTGTGTAAATTTTGTACTAAACATGCCATCTTGGGCCTACCTAGTGGCACAGCGGTTAAGCGCTGCGCTGTGGAGCTGTTGGCAGTGGCGACGCGAGTTCGATGCCTGGTCAGGGAGCTTCCTACATGGTGCCACAAACCTCTCCTGCCTCGCCTGCTGCTCCCCTCAGCAGTGCGTTTCCGTCGATCTGCCTGTTTACTCCCCACTCTGTTTCTGGTGAACCCTCTCGCTGCCCCACACCTCTGGCCTGTACCCCAGCTTGTAGGCAAAAATAAATAAATCTTTAGATAAGTAAATAAATAAATAGAAATAAAAATAAAAATGCCATCTTGACTGGCAAACAAAGTCTGGAATATATGATAGAAAACTCATTTTATTGTAAAAATATAATAACTATAAGGCTTAACTCATTTTATTGTGCTGTTTTTTTTTTTTTTTAAGATTTATTTGTTTATGTGTACAAGCTGGGGTGCAGGCCAGAGGTGTTGGATGGTGAGCGTGTTCACCAGAGACAGAGTGGGGAGCAGAACAGTCATATCAACTGACGTGCACTGCTGAGAGGAGCAGCGGGAGAGGCAGAAGAGGTCTGCCCCACCATGTTGGATTCTCCCCAGCTGGTTATCAAACTTGCATTGCAGCCTCCAACAGCTCCACAGCTGTGTGCTAACCCGTTGTGCCACCAGGGAGGCCCATTATTGTGCTTCTTTTTTAAAAAAGTGAAGGTTTGTGGCAATTTTATATTAGGCAAGTTTGCAGGTACCATTTTTCCAAGATCATGTGCTTAATTCAGGTTTCTGTTTAGCATTTAATTAAGGTATGGCAATTATTTAGACACAATGCTATTGCAACTTACTAGCCTGCAATATAGCGTAAACATAACTTTTATATTCGCTGGAAAAATGGTAGAATTCATGTGACTCATTTCGCAGTGATCTGAAACCCACACTATCTCCAATATTTGCTTGTCCAAATTTCAGATAAACAGTTTTTAAACTTGACAATTGTACACACTACATTATGATACCACCAAAAGTCAAGTTTCCATTCATGGAAATACAATTAACTGCCATACCCATTTCAGTGGACCCCCAATGACTACCTCTCTGGCAACCTCCAATCTGTTTTTTGTATCAAAACATTTGTTTTAGTTTGTTTTTCTCTTGTCCATTTGCTTTGTTTCTTTCCATTCCACAAAAGTGAAATCATAAGGTATTTGCCTTTAAATCGTTCACTGTTATGAATAGTGTAATGAAATCTCATGCTGTCTTGCACATTGCCTGGGAATGAGAATGATCCCTTATTATCCAGTTTAGACTTTTAGTCAGTCACTGACTCAGTCAGTTATTGGAGCCACTGTTTGTACAGCAGTGTTTGTATTCAAATCACCCTTTTTATTTTTAATAATTTCCCCATAAGTCAAGATTAGTGATTTTAGCAATGCAGTTATACCAAAAAGAAGTAGCAAAATATTTCCACTGAAAAAGTGAAAGTTCTCTATTTAATGAGGAAAGAAAAATCTAACATGTAAATATTGCTAAGATGTATGGTAAGAAAGATCTACCTGAAAATGTGAAGAAGGAAAAATAAATTTGTGATAGTTTTGCTGTCACAGCTCAAACTGCAAAAGTTAAGGAGACAGTGTCATAAAAGTTTAGTTAAGATGCAAAAGGCATAACATACATAGTGTTTGGTACAATCAACATTTCCAGACTTCCTCTGGGGTCTTGGAATATAGCCCTGACAGATAAAAAGGGGCTATTATTTTAGAAACTCTTCAAATTGCAACAGAAATCTGATCTCCAAACCCTGATTATGAGATGCTTAATAAATAGCAGTGTTATAATAGAAAAATATAGTTTCGCTATCATCTTCCCCAGAGTGCTTAGAGCCTCTGAATTAGGTAAAGGACACTGTTACAATAACATCTGAATTTTCTCTATCCTAGTATTTAGTAATATTTATTAGTTGATTTAAATCTAGATTATATTAACCTTAAAATACATATATATTCTGGATAGTTTTGTTTTCATATATAAACAAGAATTGTATTATGTGCAGTATTCATTTAGTCATCAAATAAATAAGTGTTATTTGAAATTCATGTGGGGCCTTCTGTGAGATTTGTTAATAGTTCAAAGTAAACCAGTGATAAAGAGAGCAACGTAGGTCTCCTGGTGGCACAGGGCTCAACCACTATGGAAAGCTGTATGGCGATTCCTCAAACTGCTAAACATGGAGCTTCCATACGACTCAGCAATCCCACTTTTGGGAATTTACCCAACGGACACAAAAACACTAATACGAAAGGATACATGCACCCGTATGTTCATTGCGGCACTGTTCACAATAGTAAAGGTATGGAAGCAACCCAGATGTCCAAAAATAGATGATTGGATCAAGAAGATGTGGTACATATACACAATGGAATACTATTCAGCATTCAAAGAAGATAAACACATGCAATTTGCAGCGACATGGATGGAATTAGAGGTGATCATACTCAGCGAAATAATCCAGAAAGAAAAAGAAAAATATCGAATGGTTTCACTTATAACAGGACTATAGGGAAACCAAATAGTAGAGAGATACTCAGCGGGTG